>JANRGW010083366.1:0-68036 GCA_024733675.1 Psilopsiagon aymara | reverse complement strand
CCCCCCCCCCATATCTGAGTGCACTGAAAAACTTCAATTCGTCAAAATAAAGAAAAAGCCCTTGCAGGAGTTCATCTCAATGTAGTATTAATTGGGTAAAGTAAGACCATAGCTCAGGAACACGGAGGGTGCATTTGGAGCAGGACAAACAGTCTGAAATACAAGTTTGATGAATTCCCTTCATCTTGGTGCTGTGGTTGCAGCAGCACTTTTGTTTAAATTGATCTGAGCAGCATGCAAATTTTCTTTCATCCGTCATTTACATTCATTTTACCTCTTGCAGTTGCCTCTGCCAGCTTACATGCTTGTTTGCTGGTGAATCTATTGATAAGCTATCCAGTGCATCAAAAGAATTTCTTTTGTGCCAGGGTAGAATGTAGTCCACCTGGTGTAGGAGGTTGTTTCCAGTTTTACCTACTGAAATTTATTAGTAAGTTCTGTGAAGTAAAACTAAAATAAGTGGAAAGAATAATGCTAATTGCATGCTATAGATTTTCCTCCATTGCTTACTCATTTAGTTGGTGACTTGCAGAATGGAATACTTACACCATAGCTTTCTTCTGATTGCAGCATGCCTCCTGAATTGACAAAAATAGGACCAAAGGTCAAATTAATTAAAAGCAGTAGGAGAACGAACATAATTAATGCTGCAAGTTTATATTTATGCGTTTTGCCTGGAAAATGTGTGAAGTGCATTTTGTTTTGTGCAAAGCACAGATGCTGTATGCCAATGAAAATAAAAAAACACTAAGAAATATCTTAAGGAGTATGATTAAATTGAAGTCTTTAGTCAGGAAATTTTATGCATAACAATGATTTTGGGGTGAGCAACCAGAGCAGTTGCCATGGGTATTCGATAGCGCAACTGGCATAGAATGCAAGTCTGCATGTGCCTGTAGCTGTGTGTGGAAGATACCTGCTCCCATTGTGTCTCCCTATTGCCCCTATGATGTATGCCAGCTCTCCTGACATTGTTATTACCCTTCCACACACACGTTTTTCCTGCTGGTTTATTTCAAAGATCCTCCCTGGGTTTCAGATATCTACAGCAATTTGCCTTCTCACGAGCAGTCAGAATAGTGTAGACCTAAAGCCTTGCATTTGTTCTTGCTTGACTGCATGTTACAAGGGGTTCCTGCACTGTCACTATTTTCTGGGTTGACTAGAGCAAGAAGTTGCCTTTCCTGGTCATCTCCTGGGTGTCAGAGTTGCAGAAGCATTGCAGTTTTAGAGGCTGCAAGTTCAGTGTGGCTTGTATGGAGAATAACATTTACTCCTGATTTGACTGCGCTTTACATGAAATTGGAATAAACCTGAAGTAAAGGTGGTAGCAGTGTTTATCTGTGTGGCAGGTGAAGGAATGGAGGTAGCTATTGAATGCACTCATGGAGTTTGCAGAACTGGCCTTCACTGTGCCTTTGGCCTTCCCACCCCAGCCCCTTTGATTTCTCAGCTCTCTGGGACACTTCTCCTCGGGCATATTTTCAAAGATGCAGGGCCTTGGCTCGGGATTGACATGGTTTTGTGGTGGACTTGGCAGTGCTGGGGTAATGGTTAGGCTTGACGATCTTAAAGGTCTTTTCTAACCTAGTTGATTCCATGATTTATGAGAATGCAGTAATGTTATTTTTGGGTTTATACAGTGAATGGCTGGGACTAAGTTGCTTTTAATCAAAACACTGGTGTGCTCATGCTGGTGGCAGAGACAGTTGGCGGTCTCTGTGGTCTGCTCAGTGGCAGTCCCGTGAGGAAGAGCTTGACTTCATGGCTTCCTTCAAATGCCTAGTCCTCACTTCTGCTGACTTACCTACCACTTCCCCTTGGTGCTTTATGTATTTTTGCATCAAAAGCTCCTGGAGTTACTAAGTAAACAGCTTCTGTCTCAGTTTCTACTTACTGTGCATGGCTTGAGCTCATTTGTTTTCTCACCACAATAACTTTGTCAGGAAAGCAACCCAAGGTCACAGGGCTGTGCTTCGTAAAGCCCGTTCCCTGGTGACAGACACCTGAATCTCACAGAAGTGGACATTGGCTTTACAGGGGTACTGTCTTTGGGCTTTCAGAGCACAAACCCTCCATCTGTGGGTCATGGCTGGGTTGTGATCGGGACAGCTGCAGGCCACTTGCAGGCTCTTGGTGTTATACAGCAGCTCTCAGCTTGCTGTGGGAGGGAGCAAGTTCCCTCCAGCATCAGCTGGAGTCCCTCAGTTCCCCTTTCCCAGAACTGCATGATTTCCTTATGCAAACTAACATATGCTGCATTAATTAAGTAATTTGTATTGTATATTTTGCTCTGTAAAGAAAGATGAGTAAGTAATCTTAATAGTCCTAAAGAATGGCTGCACTAAATATGGAAATAAGCCAGAAAGATTTGAGGAACAAAGGAAGGCTAATGGCTCTATATTTTGCCTTACTGAAATTACACAAGTGGTGAATTCTGAAAGACAGTTATGTATTCTGATTATCTGAAAGGACAATTGCAGAGACATCACTCTGTAGGAGTGAAGGATGCTATCGGTGATACAATACAGCACTTCAATTTGTAGAATTTTTCCCATTTACAAATAAGTATTTCAGATATCCATTTAAAAATGCGTTAGTAGTATGTAGCTCAACTCACTTGAATAATTTTGAATATGTCATGTATTCTACTGTAAATAACAGCTAAAATCTTATTCATTGTCACCCTGATAGTATAAGGCATGAGAATAGTGATTTCTTCTTGGGGAAATATTGCAGGAAACCTGCTGCTTTACTGTGTCATGGTGTAGCAAGGGCTGGCTGCTCTCTTGGGGGGGCAGGAGCAAAGAGTTTTTGAGGGCTACTGTGAATGATATCAAAATTAGTGAAAATGTAGTTTAGAAACCTTTGGATCCAAAAATATTGTGGGTTTTTTTCCTAGACAAAATTGAGGAACTTTATTTATTTCTCTTTATTCAAGAGCTACCTCAACCTCTCCACTTTCTAAGCTTAGAATGCAGGCTTCCTCTCTGCCCTAATTCGAGAGCTTTATTTTTAACCATAACAACATGAATTCACATTCAACAGCTACATGTATGAATATGAAACATAAGGTTATTCCATGTCACTCCACTCCAATATCCTGTCCACACCTGCAGGAAAAAGTTCTGTGGAGACAAGGTTTATTTTATAGGGTAAAATAAAACTGAAGTG
This sequence comes from Psilopsiagon aymara, assembly GCA_024733675.1. Classification (NCBI taxonomy): domain Eukaryota; kingdom Metazoa; phylum Chordata; class Aves; order Psittaciformes; family Psittacidae; genus Psilopsiagon; species Psilopsiagon aymara. Next base: position 64,862 of record JANRGW010083366.1, on the reverse strand, counting down.
ATACACAACTATAGTGCTATATTTGATAATACTCCTTGAATAAGTCTTATTAAAAGTATGTGTCTGTGTTTTTCTTCTGGCTTCAGTACACTCTCAACCCAAGGAACCAAAATTAGATGAAAGACTCTTTTTCTGGGAAGCACTGATAAGAATAGCTCCATTGGTTAGAAATGATGAAGGCACATTTTGAAGCCTCTTCAAGTGAATACTTGTGGTGGCTTGTGAAGTTATACGCATGTGTATTGCTTCAGAAAGATTTGACCTTTACATGAAAAACTGAATAGAAAAAAATTGCAGATGGAAATTGAATCAGGTTCTTGAGATTTCTTCCAGGTCTCTGTGGCTCTAATAACCTCATCATGCTTGTACTTAATGGCTTAGCCATGACTGCTATGATGGAAAAGTAGGGGCTGGAGATCAGTGAGTTATTCACTGGAACAACATTTATTATTCCATAAATCTATACATTACTCATGAAGAAAGATGAAATCTGTTTATCTGAGCCACAAGTGAAATGTGTAAATTAACAGAATGAAACTAGAACTAGGGTGCTATGTTACACGCATGAAAGTATAAATTCTACTCTATTTCAGTATTAACACAAAGAAAACACAAGGTAAGCAATAGTGCTGCTTTTAAAAGAAACATTCACAACAGTAATAATACCCAGTCAATATTTCTGCTAAAAAAGATCCATGCTGTTGGGCCAGCAGTCAGAAGAGGTGTCAAATTTTACCAAAATGTTTCTGTATTATTGTTTATTATTGTGTTCTTTTAACTAAAATAGTTTTGCTATCAGAAATCAACCATTTCAGATAATAACATCAAAGATGATAACCTGGAAAGTGAAGGATGTATTAAAAAGAAATCAGAATTGATCCTTTCCTACTTCTCAGCCTTAGCAAGAGCACAGCCATAGTCAACTTTCATGTGTAATTTTTATTTAATCACATGTCAAATTCAAGGCTTACATGAATTAAACTTTAAAAAGCTGCTTTCAGCTTTCATTTTGACACCTAGCATACAATAACTGCCTTTCAAAAGCGAAATAAAATGTTTGACGTGCTTTAAATGTTGTTTTCAGGTTTATTTGCTTTTTATTTCAGTTCTTTGTTGTTATTTCAAGAAACTCAGAAAATGCAATTTAATTGTTAAATGTTGCTGGGAAATGTCATATGAGATACGCACTTTGGTGGATGGAAATAGATACCCACTGAGTCTGTTAATCAGAGGTTTGTGAGGTTGCAGGTTTGTAATGTTTCTGATGAGTGATGGTTTGGCTAGAGAGTTTATTCTGTGACCACAGGAGGAAGATGGGAGTATTGGCTTTGCTTCTAGTGAAAAATGGCATCAGTGAAAAGTTGCTTCTTAAAGCAGGTGGTGTTAAAGCAATTTTCAGTTGCTTACCCACCTGGAAGAGGGTTTCATAGAATTACTTTTTTGCAATGGCCAATAGCTGAAGTAGATGACATTTCTGCTTATCAGTCAGGTGCAGTTTCTTTACATGCCTGCAAGAAACGCCTGTAGAGCTATGTAAGTGTAATTCTAAAAAGGCACCCTGAGTAAGTGAGCATGGTAGAATTACAAGATAGTCTTGCAAGATTATTTCTCATCACTGGAGCCAACTCTTTGTGTGAGTGAATCCAACTACAAGATCTGTCAATTTTAAGTAATTTCCATTTGAGCAGGTAAAGAGGCGCTGTCTGTTCCCTGATTTGTTATGGAGGCAGCACTTCTTTCATTGAAAAACTACAAATAGGTGTGGGATAATCGTCCACATTGAATTTACGTTGGCTGGGCAGTCTACCAAGTTTTACTTGCTCTTTTGAATTTAATCGATTATGCTTCCTGCATCGAAATAAATTAATAAAGTGGGAGGAGTTATTTAAATCAGTAATAAATGAAAGCCTACAATTACTTGCATATTTCATACTACTATGGAACAGTTAGATTGCTAATTTCAGTGAGGAAAAGTAAAGTTAGTTAGCAAAGCTTTCTCTTCATGTATCTTCCATTAGTAATTATTGAGGATGTAAGATACCAGTTATTAATGTTAGTCTTATTAAATCAGTAAGACTAGATAAATAATGAGAGTGTGAAAGAGTTGTATTTGATTTCTGAAGTTTTGTATAGCTGAAAATGTAATGTTTTGTCAATATTTTAAAGGGGAAATATAGTAAACTGGAAAACCAGTAGTTCTCTTTGATTTGACAAGCATAGGAAATCAGAATCTGAAAGGGATGCAATCAGTAAAGATAAGACAGTAGGTGATTCTGCTGAACTTGTTCAGTAAATAGAAGGGCTTGTTCAGCAAGCTTGATCTGTATGAGATTACAGACGCTGTATTGACAGTAGTTGGGAATGTTATTTTTCATGTGAGGATGGTAAAATAATGATTTTAATGTCCACTGAGCTTGGACTTCTGAAATCTAATTTGAGTAAAAAAGAGTAATGAGCTACTTTTATGCATTTTGTCCAATTCAGAGGAATCAGGATGACATGATAACATCTTCGATTTACTGTTCTGAGCCTGTGGCAGGTACACTTGCCCAGACCAAAGCCCCCCAGACAGAAGCCTGGGAGAACTCCTGCATACGCAGCTCTTGTACCCCCACATGGTGGCGCTGGTGGGTGCAAGGGCAGGAGGCTGGGTCCTGAGCCAGTGGGGGGCTATGTGACCATATTGAGCCACAGCTCGTATCCAACTTGGGAATAAAAGGATCCCCTCAGGCAGCCATTTGGAGTTGGGCCTCATTGGAGCAGTGGTTTGCAGACAGGGACAATCCCCTTGTGTCAGGACGTTGTCCAAGGGAACTCCTCGGGATTGAGAGGTGTTCCTGTTCAGGTGGAATAAACAGTGAGTAGTGAGTGACAGCATACTTCGGATCATTGGCTATAAAGATTCAGAGCCAGCACTGTGGTGATGAATCCATGTGATGTCCCAAATCTGGAGTTAGTGTTGCTGGAACTTTAATTGAGTTTGGGCAATGCATTTCATTTAGCCTCAGTTGATTGGTTCTGGGACAGAGCTGTAACAAGTATGTGAAATACAGACTTATAAAACAATTGGTAGAACCTATTTGGGCCATAATAACTGTGCTGTACACTACTAAGTCTAGGGAAAGGGGAAACGAAAATACTGCTTGTCTGTCTGGAATTTCGTCATGTTTTCCATTGGATTTGTACTTAGGTCCTATCAAGCAATTTCATTTTGTGTTATTCTGAGAACTTTACATGAATAGTAACTGAGTCCTGTGTGTCTCAATCAAAGCATATGGAACAGAAGATTGTTGTTTTGGAACAAAAGGTAACAGCTGAGTATAAAAAGATTTGAACTGAAAATCATAGTTTAGTTAAGGATTTTCTTTAACAACTGAAAAGTACTGATTGTAACTGAGGATAGTTGTCTGGTTATATAAAGCCTGCATTTTATGCCTTCCTGGCATTTGAAAGGCATAAGCAACTGAGAAATAAATATTAATAGCAACTTAGAAAAATATATTTACTACTCCTTCATTCACTGGCTGCTAATAGTGGAAAAAAACCCTGATGAAGTAATCCTGTTCTTTTACTTCTGTGCTGTCTTACAGCATCTCCTAAATAAGGCCTGTTTTAAATCAGAATTATCATCTAAATAATATAATTAATTCAACGTAATTTAAACAGTAATGTTTTTTCTTTATGATCTCCTTTTAAAAGGATATTAATTTGCTTCAGTGAATGAAGATAATAAGGTTAATAGTTTAATGTTCCTCAGTTGATATCTGCTGCTTTTTCTATTACCTTTTTTTTGGTTTTGATTATAAATTGGCTAACCCCTGGTGTATAATTCCAGAAATCATCCCTTCAGTGTATCCAAAGCTATTTACTTAGACTCATCTTTTATTATTCCCACTGCCACAGTCTAATTATTGTAGTGAAAGATTGAACACAGAATAGTTTGGGGCTTTGATCAGTCTTCATATAAATTTCAATAATGAGAGTAAAAGGTTTGCGGTTTTCTGAGATAATTTGATCCCTCCAGACACAGACTGCCTTTGCAAAACACAGTGAATACCGTACGAGACCTCTGACAGGATTTGTGTCTGGGCTCATGACATCTCTGGGAGCAAAATTCTTTTTTCATACCAATAAATAGTAATTCAATATTGTGAAATTTGTCAGAGAAACTGTACATTTTTCCTTGCATTTTTACCTCATTTCCCCCTATCAGTCTAATTGTCTGTATTGCAGATTCCTCCATCAGCATTTTCAGAATCCTCTACAAATCCATAATGGGCTTGCCTGGACTTCTCTCTTCTTGAAAAATATTCGTACTGTCTGTCAAATAAATAAAACAAACCATAATCCTTGTTATTCTCTTACTATCGGTGCTAACTCCCTTTGGAGATAAAGAGAAAGCAGCTGGAGTCTGGGGATATTTTGTAATCTTATAAATTGAAATTTAAATGCCTCAAGGAGGAAATTTCCAAAATAATTGTGACAGAAGATAAGTCCCAGCTTTTGGCAAAATTTTATTAGAATTACTTGTTCCAGATCATTGTCTGATGCTGCCTGAATTAAGAAAATGGCAGCGCTGCCATGCAGAGAAATAGCTGGGGCTTTTTCATCTTGATAAATTCTTCCCAGAGAGCTCTGTCATCAGCAATATCAGGTGTGGCATACTCAGGAGCCCTGTCAAATTAAAATCCTGAACCTTTACCTGATGCCAGTTTATTTTATTGGCTGTTTTTAATCTTTTGGACTAATAATGTCTCAATGTACAGAAATATTTTCATTTTCTTTATGTGAGAGTTAGTTAAAATTTGGTTGTTCAGTTTGTTTTTCTTTGGGGGGGGGTGGGGGGCAGAGGTGCTTTTTGTTCCTCTCACTGGCCAGCAATCTAAACCAAGGTTTCATATCTTTCTGGTCTCCTTTACTGTCGCCTGCTTAAGGTCTTCTGCTGTATTTTGATGACAAACCATGAAAAGAAACATTCACTTGTTTACACTTGGTGCATCCCAGTCATACATAATAGTAGCCATTGTATTCCCAGCCTAATCCTGATATGTTACACTGGAAGTTGGGCTAATAACATTTTAAGAATATTTTATTCTTAAGGTTCACTAGTAGCTTGGGGATGAGAGAATACAACCCAGCATGAGTACCAAACAGCACATGCACAACATAAGACGGCATGAAGGCAATGTAAACCTCACAAAATACACAGAGGTTTTACAGCTTGTGGAATAAAGGTTGATTTTTCATAGATACTCTGAATAGCAGACTCATTTAAAGACCAAAGTAGTAATATATTCCATTTCCACATGCTGTAGCCACACATCTGTGCAAGCTCGGTGCAGTTCTGTATGCAGGGAGCAAATCAGTAACATTGCAGGAATATTTTCACCTTATCAACTCCACAAAACTTTGGATATTTAGACTTTCAGATTAAAGTCAACTGAGACTGCTGGTAAGACTTAGGGCTCTGAGAGGTAAGTGACGGTTACAAGGTAGAAGAGCATAAGTCATACTAGTAATTTCTCTGCATCCTTGCGTTCTTTGGACTGCTCAGAGGCACTCCATATGTCTCTGTGGTGGGAAAAGGATATGAGAGGTGATGGAGGAGCAGGATCACTGCCCCAGCCAGCCTTCCAGGCTGCCTTGGGAACAGGCAGATAACATTCTTCTGGTGACCTCGCAAATGCATGGAGGGATGGGGGGGGGGGGGGGGGGCATTAGCTGATACTCTTTCGCTCTGAACTTTTCTCCATTGGGCTGTAAGGGTTCTCCTGCAGTTGCAGGAGGGATGTCTTCTCTCCTTCCATCCTATATGATGGGAAGTCATTCTGCATTCAGGTTTTCAGAGCTCAGCTGATGGCTTGGTTTGATCTGTTCCAATTTTTCTTAGAGATCTGCCAAATGAGAGAGGGTCTAAAATCTGCAGATTTGGTAAACAGGAAAGCAGAAGCTTGAAGACAAATGTACTTGATGATAAACAGATGAAATCATCTGGAAAAACAGAATGGCAGGAAGAATGAATACAAAGTTCTGCACTTCACGTTCCACAACCAATGGCAAAAACCAGAAAGGGGACAACTAGCAAAAGGTCATTAGAAAGGAAGCTGGGCATTGTAGTGGTTGGCGAAGAAAATGTGTTACGCTGCCATGAAAAAGGCTAAGCGGTAGTGGAGCCTGCAAGAGATGTGAAATGATCCTTCTGCTCTACTCCACTCTTTAAAGATCTCAGCTGAAGCTCTGTAATGAGTTTTGTGCTGTGCACAGCAGGCATGTGTGAGCGTGTGTGCAGGGAGGAGCAGTGTGATATATCAGAAGGTACATGGCAGATTAAAATAATCAGGTCTGTTTATTCTGAAGCATGCTAAAGTGCCAAATGCCAGGAAGATGAGTGGGAATAACCAGACCATGATGGATGTGACTGAAGAAGTGATTTATTTTGTAACAAGAAAGAGGCAGGTTAGACATTAGAAGAAAACCTCTCCATTAGCAGTAGTGAAGCACTAGAACAGATTTCCCGGGAAAGCCATGAATTTCTTGCTGCTAGCTTGTAAGGGTTTTCACTCACATCTGTCAGGAATTGCATATGTAAAGTTGATCTTGCCATTTTCTTGGCTGTGCCACACTGTACAGCAGCTGTCTGTGGGCATATGTAATAACGTCACAGTGATGAAAAGGGATTTTGAAAAGTAGAGGAACTTTGCTTCTTAGGAAAACTGTAATATAAGCAATGGAGTTCAACACCATCACCTATAGGAACCAAATATCTAGGGACCTCTGACAACATCTGCTCTGTTAATAACACTGTATATACTTCTTTTTGTATAATTGCATCAAAAATCTGATCTCCAGCTTTTACTAATCCCAGGAGTTCTGGAGCTGGAAAGTTTTGCATTGCCTTTCAAATGGAATTTTGTGTAACATCAAGCTAAGAACATTTTGAATTGTTATTCTGGTTTTTTTTGAGTCCTTGTGTCTCTAAACCACATGGAAATAAGACACATGGAAATGAGCAGGGGAGCTGCTTATTTCTTTGAGTTTTTTTTTTCTATTTTCTTTTAATACTGGAACAGATTTGCATTTGTTATTCAACTCCTAAACCAGACAGTCACTTAGGTGATGAAAATGCCATCCTATGCCTGAGGTGTCAGGTCCTTCCTTTCACCTGGCCCTTCCTTCTGCAGCAGTGCTGTGACACTTTCCCTCCTCAGCTCTCTGTTTTCCAGCTTCCAGCCTTTTATAGTGGAGAAATAGGTCTGTGGTGTAACAGAAATCAAAGAGGTCATAATGAGATATCTGAAGGACAGTAGTGGAATCTACTTTAAAATCATTAGTCTAATGGCTGTGCAAATTAAAATAGTTTGCAATACATAAGACTTGTTATTTTTTGTTCTTTCTTCTCCCTTAGAAGAATTCAGCAGCATTAGAAGTGTGACACATTTTTTAGGCCCAAAAGTGTGGAGCAGCTTTTAATGGGAAAGAAAATGTTTTTTGAAAACTAGAAAACTGAGCAGTGAAATAAATTGAGCCTCAAAATGTGATTGAAATCTCCAAGTCAGGATACAAAAGGCATCCAAAGACTTACGAAGTCTGACAGAATCTCTTTAGTTTGAGGTGTCTTTCATTTTGCATCAGGGCTTACATTTTTAAAAACCAGAAGAAAGCGGTGCTGTCAGGTGGAGCGGGTTTGAAAGCAGGCTGCTGCTCATGAAAGCCTGAAATTGTGCACAACTCCAGATAATGCGTCTTCAGCAGATAACTGAAATAATACATTTCCTAAATTGGTTGCATTAAGCAATTACTGATACTGTAGTGGAAACCATATAATTTTCTTCCTTCCTTGTAGCCTCAGCGCCGTGTCACATTTCACCTACCAGATGGCTCCCAGGAAAGCTGCAGTGACAGTGGGCTTGGAGACCACGAACCCACGAGCGGTGCTAGCACATCGCACCCTCTGCCCCTCGGCTTCCCCCAGGAGGAGTACTATGAGCAAGCTTCACCCAACAGCCGGACAGAAGGAGATGGCAACTCAGACCCGGAGTCCAGTAAGTGACGAACTCTGGTCATCTCAGTTGTTAAATCATTTGAGTATTGAAAGTGGGCTTCTCATTCAAGCAGTTATTAAAAACAAACATTGATTTTAATACGGCCAAGACACCCCATATTTCTAAGAATGTGAAGTCTGACCACTGGAAATAAACACTCTTGAGCTGCACAGAGTTTGTGGATAACCTGGTATTTTTATAGATCCGCTGTGCTATACACAGAGGAGCTTTCTAATGAGGTTAACACTGTTGCCCTTACAGTCATAAATATTGTGCTAAGGGACTTTATGCTTTTTAATGTGTTTCCCTATCCAACGCTACTGCGCATTGTAGTTTGTTTTAACGGAAAGGACTTCTGGATGTTGAGTAGATCTGTAAAGACACTGCAGTCTCCCGAAATAAGGGTTTCTTGATTTCTCTTTTGCGAGCAGCTATGGCATGTAGTAATAATAATCTCCAAAAAGTTTGTCATCTAGTTTCTGCAGTTATCACTGGCTTCTCATGACACTGAAAACAGTTAAGCAAAATCAATATGAGCTCAGGACTATGCTAAAGCTATGGGTACTGGCTGGTTTTGCTTCTTCTACTGTGATGTGACAGGCAGTTGGAGACTCCGCTGTACTTGAGTTAACTGTTAATTGTCCAGGGGCTCTTTATCTGGATTAAATTGAACTGTGCCATTGATAAAGAGACACCTGAATGCGTGAAAGCCTCTAAGGGCTTGTTAGCAGCCTAATAAGTGATGTGAAAATACATCTGTTCTGGGCAAAACTTGGCCCGAAAGGTGTATTTCAGCTGCTTTAGTGTGTCATGATGAATGAATTAGTAAGTCCTATGCACTTGAAATAGCTCTGTGTGAGAAGCTACTTACATCTTTGCATTGGCAAATACAGCATCCAGCAGAGAACATTACCTCTGACTGGTAATGGCTGACATATTTAGCCTGGCTATTGAAAATCACCTTGCTGCCTTTGCCTTGTGCTGCCTGAGACTGGAGTCTTGAGGGGCTTGTCTGCAGGTATGAGGTCCATTCTCTCTTTTTTTTTGAAGTTCATAAGCTATTAACTGGGGAGCCTCAGTTACAGACTTTTAAAAATCGTAGTTATATGGTTCCTGAAATAATGCCAGAATGTTGGTTTTTGTCTGAGTGATAGACAGCTGACAAGAACCATCAGAGGTTTTGGATGTTGGGTTAAAAACATTATTCATTGTTTGCTTTTGTTTGTGTATATCTATTCAAGGCTGTATTATACCCTTAAGAATATTCTGTGCAGTCAAACTGAATCCTTTACACAATGACACTCTAAAGGGCTACAGACATACCCCAAAGAAAGTATCAAGTTATGTATATATCTTTTGCTGCTTTTGCTATGCATACTCATGATCTGAACTTGTTTGCCAGCTGTCTTTTGTTATCTGTAACTCTGATATTTATGCTTTGCTGAAGTGAGCATGAGGTACATGAAACGAGCATTTGGATCCTCTCATGCAGAAAGCATAGGACAGGGCCTGGTGTATGAGGAGGTGTTAAAACAAGTGTGTGGATCCTGTCTTGCCTTTACAAACAGGCTCAGTGATTTTTGAGCTCAATTTTTGCAATTTTGGAAGAACTATGGATGATGACTCTTCTAGAATGTTGCCCTAAAAGCAATACAGCTCTGACATCTGAATATCATTGACACATAACACTGTGGAGAATAAGCAGATGTCTGATGTCTTTTCAAGTGCAAAGTTGAAAAAAATTTCATCAGCTGTCTTAATTACCTGACAGCTCGGTTTTAAACCCGACAGCACAGTTTAATTAGCATTTATGTTATGTGAAGAATTTTTGCTGTTCTAACTTGTGTCTTATTGAAACAGTTTGACACAATGCAGTGTGATGCCTACAGTGTGGAGAGAGCTGTTTGCAGTCCCTTTTGGTGTTTAATGCTTATATTAATGGCAGCATCTAGTGGCAGAGAAAAAGAGCAGATATAAATAGATGTTGGTATATGCTCTTATACATCTAAATAAAAACAAGGGGGAAGACCCACAGCATATTTTTATTCAGTATACTGCTGCAACGTGACTTTCTGTAGGTAAGATACCAACGTATCTTGCGTGCCAATATGAGATCATTCAGCCTGAGCTTCATTTTGTTCATTTGTGCATGCATGACACAGTTAATAGTGAAAACCATTCTGAATTGGTACTTTTCTCTACAAACATGCTGCTGGTTCTTTGATTGTTGCTTTTTTCACCCAATTTGGAGTGGCATGATATATTCAAAGTATCCTTATTTTTGTTTCATGGACCAAAATGTTAATGTGAAAAGAGAAAGAAATATATGGTCAGATAATCAGAGGAGAATTCATATAAGAGAATAAGCATGGCCTTCATTGTCTCTCAAGATCTTTAGTATCCGACCTGTCTTAATCTGAAACTTTGTCTAAAGCATTAAGACTGATTAATCATCTGATGGTAATTTAGTTCAACTTTGCCTGCCAAGGAGACATAGAGTTGGCCTAAAACAACTTCAGTAGCATCTACAGCCTACTAAGATGTTAAGTAGCTTGTGAAAACTGATGACAGATGCCACATCACTCAGAAATATATCGTAGTGTTTTCTCCTTCTTGTTTTTCCTGGACACAGTTCTTTGTTTTTCTTTGTTTTTCTAATAGTGAAAATTATTGTATTTTGGAAACTTTCCATTTATTAGCAATAGCAAAGCATGTATTACACAACACTGCAAAAAGTAACCACAACTTAAAAAAATCTGAGCAATATTGGTGAGAGGAAGCCTTACAAATTCATATCTAATATAGGACTGAAGCAAGGGGGAAAGAATAACTGTAAAAACATTGTGGCTAGAAAAGTATGAGTAATTTCTATGCACACCTCTAAATTAGTTGACTGTACTAATTAAAATTAGAAAGAGATGTTTAAAATTATTTGTCTTCTCTGTAGTTCTCAAAAAAAGCATAATGTGCAGTGTGATAGGTGCATCATAAGGAAGAGATGCCAATAAACTGTCACACTAAGTAGATACTAATATAAAAATGCACGTAGGTTTGTAGAGAACATTATCCTTAAGTAACAGCACCAATATGTGTGGTATTCATATATTTTCTGCTCATAAATTGCTCAAGCTAATAAGGATGCTCCAATAATTCCCTATACTAAGGATTTGTGGCGGCTGTAAGCAGTAAGGTTTACGAAAGAGAGCAGAAAAGTAAATGTTATGCTTGGTTATTTAATTCATGTCACGTATTAATGACAAATGTTCATGCTTCACCTGCTTTTATAACCTTATCAAAATAATATGTTTTTTTTTTTTTTCCCCTCTAGAGAATAAAACTATTTTTCTTACTTATTTGGATAATGTGGAATATGCCCAGTTCAGCTAAGAAATTGGGCAGAGTAAGAGGAACATGATTGCAACTTAGGGGAAAGCAAAACCAACAAAAACCAAACAGAAACCCTGGAAGTAATCTGTAATTAAATAATTGTAATTATGCTGTATAAATAAAATGAAAGTATCAACAAAGCTGGCTGAAACTTAAAGAAGCAGTTAATGAGGCAAATCGTGCTGAGATATCAGGTGTTTGAAGAGGAGAACGCTGGCATCTGAAGGAGAGGGAGTCTCCATAAGGATGTTTAACATGAATTACTGGGTAATAAGCAAAGAAAGTTGCATTGAACCTTAGAAGGTGCAGAGCTAAGGAAGGAATAACAAAAGGCAAGCTGATAGGCGCTATAATTTCATAGCTGCTCTGAGCTGGTGTTGCTAGAGGCATCTATGGCTGCTTGTTTGGATCTCCTAATCACTCTTTCTCTTGTGGCAGCACAAGCAATCGTAGAGCTGCTTGGAGGAACTGGATAGAAGAATTCACCTCAGTTCAACCTGATCTAAGGGGGAAAAAGTTATTTGTAAATAGATCAGTTCCCCAGTTCTATTTGTTACATGGTACACTACTTGTGGACCGCAAATGAGGGAAAGAGTAGCTGGTGCAAAGCTTATGCCAGCTTTAAGTGATCATCAGACTTCAAGAGAATTAGTCTTAAGAAGAATTAAGGCTCTAATCTATGGTATTTGGCCACATAAGAAGGAGGTTTGCAGCAAGGATGACATCTGTTCATGATTAAAGATAGCATATTTCTTCTCCAAAATTAAAAGAACACTTTCACCTTGTCTTAATTTTTGATAAGGATGATGTTGATGAGAGCAAAGACAGGCTGATGAAGAATGATGATAATGGAAGTAAAAGTCAGAGCAGGTTCAGTGCATTCATGTGGAGGAGAGGAAATAATCTTCCTCCCAGGATATCAAAACTGATAGTGTTTTCCTTATTTTTCTCTAATTCTAAGAGATGAGGTGTCAAGGAAAAAGAAGTACTCAGTCAGGCTTTGCCACTGGAAAACATTTACCAGAAAGATAGGTACATTCAAAGATAAAACTATAAATGTATCATAGGCTTCGCAAGAATAGTACTAGATTAGCTCTATTATCTCACTTCAATGACATGTATTTTTAATATTGGGTAATACGTGTGTAGCTAGTCTATATAGATTTAAGAACTAATAACTATTATTATGACATTAAGGTGGAGTATTAATAATTAAGAAGGAAAAGACAGATTAATACAAGAATGAAAAAATCTTCATCGTTATCTTCATTAATAAGTTTGGCATTAAAAGCAGGGACGTGTCAATGAAATATTCTGCTATCTCAAACCCAAGCATCACTGAAAGTAGAGGAGGAGGTGTGTATGACACAAGAATTGGATTTTGTTAAGGATTTGGAGTAATAGCAGTGGGATGAAACCTAATAGTTGGGAGTCTTTCTCATAGGAATGGGTGTAACTAGTATATAAATCACCAGCTGAAAATGACATAAAGAAAAGAAAAACTGAGTATTACAAAGATAAACTATAAATCACCAGTACCTAAAGTGATTGTGGAAAAATCCTGGGTTACTCCTAGTGCAGGGAAAAAAAAAAGTGGAAAAAACCCCGAGACATTGATGATACCACAACTGACCTACTACAAACAGTGTTGGCTTCCCTCATTAAAGGAAGGTGAACTCATAGGAGAGCCAGGCATAAAGAAATACTGTTAATAACAAGGGAATGGAATTCCTGCACGCAGAATTAGGAATTAATATTGGTTTGTTTAAACTGCAAGGAAAAAGCTGGCTGGGCATTAGGACTGCTCTCAAGTAAGAGCAGAGAATGGGGGCCAACAGGAAGTGCTGGGTTGCTTCACAGGCGAATGAACTGGTACTGTCTGCAAACCAGCCGAGGCCAGAAATTTGGGGATTTCAAACAAGATCAGTGGGGAAGCATGTAAGCAGGGAATGAGACTGCTATCTGATTTGAAAAAGAAGATTGATAAATTAGTGAAAGGGTAAATAAATTGCCCTCTGTAATAGAAGCAAATCTAGTCTGTGATCCAAGAGGTCCCTTTTCTGTTTCGGTAATATAAAATTTGCCAGTGAGGATGTTTGCTGAGTTTCAGTGCTGCGTTAGCCCTTGGCTTCTAGTTCCAGCCCCCGGCTGGACACTGGCTGGCTGCATCAGCCGACCAGGAGCTTCACCCTGCTGCTGCTGACTGCTGGTGCTGGCAGGGAGTCACTGGCAGCCTGGACTGTCACAGGCACTATGAGAGGCTTTTCTTAATGACGGCTTGCAAGGTCCTGTAAATCTCGTTGATGTTGTCGTGAGGAAGAAAGGGTCAGTGCTGCACGCTGATGGCAGACAGCTGAAGATAGGGAGCTTGCTCTCCCTGGGGAAAGTAGCCGCGGTTTTTGCCATGCTGACTTGTCTGATAATCAGGAACTCCGCAGTTGCTGAAATACACTCTTTAAACATCATCAGTAAGACAGCTCTAGCAGCTGGACTTCAGCCCTCATGCTGGAGCACAAGAAAAACTAAAACTATGAAGTTTTAAGTATCCTATTCCCTGTCTGGAAACTGGGGCTGGGTGCGCTTGCCAGAGATAGGAGGGTTTGTTTTAAATAGCCATTTCATTTTTGAAATCCCTCTGTGCTTTCAGTTCCACAATAAGGTTGAAACATAACAGTAATATTTTAGTTCTGTTGTTGCTGAGTTATAAACACACTATAGCACTTAGGTCTAATTTAAGTAAAAAAGGAAGACACTGTCATTAGTTAAAGATAATAAATCTTGGGCTAAAATACATCCCAGTCTGCCACATCTGCCCACTGGGTCCTTTTACTTCTACTGTATTGGGTTTTTCTATCCCCACAGCTGAACACTAATAATTAATTCAGAAAGTGCTGAGGTAATTAATCTTTCTGAAGCAATAGAGTTTGATTGATCTTCTACCTTTAATCAAATTAGCTTGTACGTAGGTGGGAGAGTGTAATGGCTGACTACAGTACTGTACCCTGTACCCCTTTGTGAAATACCAACCTTTCCGATGACCTCCTGAGAGCACACCCATGAATCACAGATATATAAACCACCGCAGCAATCATTAAGCGGCTGTTTGATTTAAAAGATGGGACAACTGGCAGAGATCAAAATCAGGACGTTCTCAACATTTACATTCTAAAGTACCTCTCCTTTAGAAGTGCAACTTTATGTCTGCATGGCATATGTTTGAGGGCATTGAATGTCACGGGGCTGACAACTGTGTGGATTTTCCAGATGTTTTGGCTGTCTGTTTCTAAAATAAAATAACTTTCTACTCATAAGCAAATAGAGTGAAACAAGCCAACAGACACTGCTATAAAACAAAACATTATGATATTCTTGATTTGTTGATGACTGGAGATTGGAGAAGGGGGAAGAGGTCAGACTGGAGAGGTGAATTTACAATGATACAGATGAGTGGCTTTTGCAAGCGGATTTTCACTTGTACCTAAGAGGATACAGATTGCACATTCAGAAATAATTCCACGACTTGGTAATTTGAACCCTGAGTGCCTGCCTTAGAGTTGTTAAAGCAGCTGACACGCAGGGGCAAAACCCGACAAAGCAAATTACAAGTAAAAATGCAAAAGCAGGAAGATTGTACATGTCGGACCCTGTCAGTCGAGTACAGCGCTGCAAACATAGCCTCTGCGTTTGAAAATCCTATACTTTCTGTGAATAAGGAACGCTCTCTATAGATTCTTCTAAAAGTCAGTTTTAGATAGGGGAGAACTTATCACCATGTTCTAGTGTTTAAAAGGTATCCACAAAGAAGACAGAAGCTCCCTTTCTACAAGGAGTCACATGGAAACCAGGGGCAATAATGGGAATGATGGGAATGAGTTACTCCTGGGGAGATTCCCTGTGGACACGAGGTAAATGTGTCACAATGAGAACAATTAGCCGTTGGAATAATCTCCTCAGGAAAGTCGTGGATTCTCCTACATTGGATGCTTTCAAGATTCAGCTGGACGGGATGCTGTGCCACCTTGTCTAGACTGTGCTTTTACCAAAAAGTGTTGGACCAAATGATCCTTGAGGTCCCTTCCAACCTGGTTGATACTCTGTGATTCTGTGATTCTATAATTTATTGTTGATACCAGAATATGATGCCTTAATGTATATTTTCTACTGTTTAAAGACAAGCAAGGTAAAAGAAAGTTTTCTGAAATGCACCATATAATTTCATGTAAAATCTATGGGGATTGATGGGGAAGATCAGTGGGGAATATCTGTTGGATTTGCTAGACTACATACTGGGATGAAGTAATTCAACCAATAATAACATATTAGTGAATGCCATTTAATGTTCTTCTTGACTGAGGTTTATAATAGAAGTTTCTCTGTCTAAAAAGATTAGAAAGAATAACTCCACCTTGCAGTTTAGAAATCAGTCATCTCTTGTGAAATAAGGAAAGCTTTAAAGTGTTTGTTTTGTTTTGTTTTTTTTTTTTTAATAATGAGATCTGACATCTATAAACAGTGATTTAGTGGCAGATGTTCTGTGATATATATTTATGTTATCACTTAAGCTAACATGGTAATGGATAATCCTATTTTTTTCTGTTTGAGGTTTCTGAGAGTTTTAAAGTATATTGCTATAACAAGCAGCCTGGTGGAGAAGAGGTGGATAGAGCACAAATTTCTTCCCTTAACTTTTTCAAACTCCTTTTAGATCTGATTAGCTGCCATATTTGCAGTAAAATTGGGCATAAAGTTTAGCTGGGTAAGTGGAATCTAATTTGGAGCACCCTGTATCCAAGAGCGTGTTAGGGCTTTTATGGTTATGATACCTTGAAAAGTCACAAAGGGCACAGATTAAAACGGAAAGTTTATCTGGAGCATATGAAAGCTGAAGTCATTGATAGAGTTCCCTTCTGGTGACAGCTTTGAAGATGAGTGTATCCTTCCTATCTTAAATCCAGTTATGGATGAGATAGAAGTTTATCACAGGGAAGCAGACCTCTGCAAGCAAAGCAATCCCTTATCTTGTCTGCCGGGTTTGCACATGACAAGTGTGA
Organism: Psilopsiagon aymara; assembly: GCA_024733675.1. Classification (NCBI taxonomy): domain Eukaryota; kingdom Metazoa; phylum Chordata; class Aves; order Psittaciformes; family Psittacidae; genus Psilopsiagon; species Psilopsiagon aymara. The sequence continues at coordinate 48,382 of JANRGW010083366.1, read as the reverse complement.
AGACTGGGCACAAGTGCTGGGCGGCAGTGGGAGCCTGGAATGGCAAAGTCATCCCTCTCCAGCAAGGCTCCCATCACAGGGAGTGGTGACCGGTTCTTGACAATGGGCTTTTCTTTGCTTCTGATCTTTATTGGGCTACCCACACAGTAAGATAAAGTTCATGTGGTTTTTGTGTTTCTGTTACTTACAAGCCATGAATTCATTTTATGTCTTCTCTCTGACTCTCTTATTTTGTCTCACTTTTTCACTTTTTTCCTATTTTAAAAATAGGAAACTGCAGATGATGCAATTTGTTTTCTTTATTTTCAAGTCAGGCTAATCAGTGGCACTGGGAGGAGATCTCAGTGACACAAAATATTAAGCTGCTTGTAAGCTTCTGATCCTGTTTTAAAAACACAAATATGGGAGAAAGGAAGAAAAGTTTTTTGTATGTTTTATTCAATTTAAACCATGTGGGAAATTGTGTGATTATAATTTCAGTTGAAACATCATAATTTATTATTTGATTTCACTCTGATTAATGAATGATATATCAAGAAATATATTTAATGACTTTCTGCAGCTACCAAACCATTTTAGAAATTAAACAGAAGAATTGTATTTATTGAACAAAAAAGATTCCCAATTGACAGTGCACTCAATAAATCTAGTGATTGTCATTTTTTTTGTGTGTAGAGATCTGGTCATACTTTAATCTGATGTTTTCCTGCTTAATTGGACTTTTGGTAGGGAAATAGGATCCAATCTTGAGGTAAGCATTAGGAGCAACTGGAATTTTTGTTCCAAAAACCTTGTGTGTATCCATGTATTCCTGAATAAGGGAGATATTTTTTGCTTTTACTCCTAGAATATCTTTTAGTCTTTTGGAAAAGCAGCATGTTTTTAATAAGCTGCTCTTTCTGTGGTTTTTGAGGTCGTATGCTCTGCACTGTGATCCTTTTATTTTCTGGTTAGTTTTCAAAGCTCGGCTTTGCAGTAGTCAGGTCAAGGGAAGGCTCAGAAACCCTTGCACAGGCTGTGCATCAGGGGAATGCAGTGCTGGTGTCCTTGGAACATGCTGTTGATCCTAATGCCAGTTTTTATTGAAACCTACTGGTCACTGATAACGATAGACACATTCTGAAAAATAAAACAGATTTGTCTGGGTTGAGCTGGAGAAACCTAGGCAAAATATTTATGATGATACTGCGGGATTTATGTTACATGAGAGGTTGAGATTCTCCCCTTTGTGTTAGATACTAATAAATAATGTTGCTGCTTTCTAGTTAGTGGCAGGATTTTGTATGGTTTGTGTTTTATTCTGAATGTTGCATGATTCAGTACTTCTGTTATGAAACTAAGTGACAATCTAATTGTTCTTAAGCGTTTTCAGAGTTAACTTTGACTCTGCACATTGCTGATTCAGCAATGCCTGTAGCTCCTATCTCACGTATCCCTTTCACAATTTTCGTGTTGCTCTTACACTGTCTTGGTTATTTATATGTACCCATTCCCATGTTTCCATTTGAATTAGGTGGTAACATCCCTGGATTACAGACAGAAATTTTGCTATGTATTTATGGGGCTCTGAGCACAATGTGGCTGTTATGCTGATTTTATGCTCGCAGTACAATTGCAGTAAAAATCATCAGTAGTACTTGCATAATAGAAGTACTGCAGATCTATACAAATAACATGCAGTACTAACAATGCTTTTAAGTGAGTGTGAGGTCTTTTTATTTTCATTTCATCAGACAAAAATAGACATTACCTTGTCTTGTATTGGATTCCTGAAGTTCAGTCACACTGTTAATGATGATGTGAATTGGGTAACTGGTCATGAGGTGAAAAGACAGGAGCCATGTGTGGATGAGGAGAGGTGCTAACACTGCTGGGCAGCACAGGCTGGGGGGGAAGGAGGGCAGCATCATGCTGGTTAGTCTGCAGAGTTGGCCAACTGATCAATAGTTTCCGGGAGGTTCTCACAATAAGAAGTTATTTTAACCTGTTCTCTCTGGCAAATATTCAGCTGTTTGTGTTTCTTAGTAATTCAGATTTGCTGGCTGTATTTAACAAATGCTTTTGTGTTCCTCAGATTTGTGTTATCTCTGTCAGGGTGCATAACACTGCTGCATCCTGAATAGCTTGGCTTAGATTGAGCGATAGGATGGGATAGTGAGATGGAGCAGAAGTTAATGGCATCTTCTCTTTTGCCTCCTTTGGCTTGAAAATGCATTGCTTTCTGACATGCCTTGCTGCCAAGCAGCACTATTGCAATGCTTGTCCCTGCAATGCTTAAAGCTCTACTTAAAGCCTTTGTGCATCAAATTAAAATTCTCTCTAAATAATAATAGGAAGCAACAACCGATCCAGCTCAAATGCTCTTTCCCAGATATGGACATGGCTAGCTGATTCTGTATGGTCTAGTGTACTAAAATTTCTCTCAACTGAAATAACTGTTTCTTTGAAATATCAAGAAGAACAATGACACTATTTCAATAGTTGTTCTTTTATCTGCTTATCTTGACTGATGTTTCAAAACCAGTGTCCCAGAAGATGTGTCCTCTATAGGATGAAATGTTATAAAGTCTATCCCTCACCTAATACTTTAAAAGAAAGCAAACATTTCTCTACCAAGAGAGGCTTTACTCATGTCACATACTAATCATACACCAAAGAACTGTTTAGAAAAATAAAGACAACCTCTGCTTGTCCTCCTTAGGAGTAATGTATATAAAGAAATACAGTGGCAAAAGGGAAATAGAAGTGTGAGAGAAAGCACTTAGAAAACTATAAAAGCAAAAATTGTTTTTCTCTTATTAGAACTGATATTAAAGCTTTTCTTTATAAACATACTCATTTTTCTCACTAGGGGTCAAATATCACTGATTATCAGTTCTGCTGGGGTGGAGTTGTCATACCTCTGTCTCTAAAATTAGCTCATTATTTCTCATTTTTTGTGAAGATCACAAGAATCTTTCTTTTCATCAGCCCCATTATCAATCAGCATCGCTCTGATCCACTCCAATACCACAAAGTATTCACAGCAGTGTGAAAAAAAAAATGTATGCTGGAGCAGATCTGTAAATAAAGCAAGTTCTTTACCTTTTCTTGCTATGTCCTGTGAAGGGAATCACATTTGGTTATGTCTGTATGTGTCGTCTGAGTTGTATGCTAAATAGGAGTTTAGATGACTAAGTTATCATTTCTATGCTTTAAAGAATATTAACAGTTAAATAGTCAGCTTGGATATTGAACAGTGTAGTCTCCTTTGGCAGATCCTGAACCAAAAGAGGCTTAACCTTCAGGAAAACAGTAGGATACTTCCTTCTCAATTTTACTTTGTAATTTTGTTTACTTCTCCTAAGCTATAGAAAGATTTCAGGAGTGCAATGCTATGAATTTTCCTGGAGTTGGAAAAGGACAATTCTCTCTTATTTACTTTCTTCCCCCTGAAATCTTCTGATTTTTTTGATACAGTGGGGCTATTTCCATGGGGGATGTTTGTGTCTGGATCACTGTATGACTCCTGGCCCTTAATTTGTGTCAGAATGCAGCAGATTGTCAAATACATGTCACAGCTTTAGAAATGTTCTTCTTTGTCATCCTCTAACTGGCACGTTGGAAGAAAGCATCAAGGAAGGAGCCTTGACATTAGTAGGACTTCCTTTGCTATTGATACCAGCTAATACAATAGTTAGTAGGGCTCTAACATTAACTTAACTGCTTGATAAATCTAATGAGTACACTTGGTTTATTTGAAACTGCCTGCCTCTGTAACAAGAAAGCTGACTCACTAGATCTTAATGTATCAGGAGATTTTCTGTCTTTAAGCTGAGACGAGGGGTGTATAGTGAGGCCTTTAAGGAGTGTTTCTTTTGAGTGTTTGTTTCTGGCTGAGCCCGTGCTGTGACAGGCATCTTGCAAATCAGAGCTCATCACACACAGCCCCAGCAGTTGAAAGCCAAGAGAGGAAGAGAAAGATACACATTGCATGATGAAAATTGCCAAGGAGACCACTGTCCACATTGTGATAGGATTTTAGGGTTTGTTTTCCCTTTGAAACATACTTACGAAGAAATGTGGTTCTGCTTTGTATATTCGTCATTAACCTCTGCTATCAACTTTGTATTTCTAGTCTAATGAGTTCAAGAGAAATTATCATACAAGTAAGCAGATGTTTTCTATTTTGTGTAACACCCATTCTTGCTGAATAAGGAGAAAAGATGGTCTATGTAGAGGGACATTAATATTTCTTGTTAAAACATGCTTTGCAGGCTGAAGAAACTCATATACATAATGATAGTCAAAAGTCAGGGAGTAAAAATAGGAATTTGTTAAAAACAGCTGTGCTGCACAACTCTGACACGAACAGAGGAATGCTTTATCCAGTAAAAATTTGAGAATTTATTTAAAAGAAACTGTAGCTGCTAATTTTCATCAAGATAGAAGGTTAACAACTGTGTGAAATGGGGGGTTTGCTCTTGTTTCATGACCATGAAAAAAAGAAATGATTAACTCTCTGATGGAGCTGCTATTTTTCTCACAGCACAATTCTTTGTAGCTTCATACTGTGGTTGCAGTGTATTTTTAATGCTGCCAACCGCAGCAATCATCTTAATGTTCCCTGAGAATCTCTCAAAGAAATGCTGACACCAAATAACAGTAGTGTTTTAATGCTCTTGCTGTCAGTTATTTTTCCTTTTTTTTTTTTCCAAGGTGATCTTGCAGTCATTGCCCCATTGACCAGTGGGAGCACCAGGAGTGCAGTCCAGAGTCTGTGTGCCGTAGTGCAGTGCTTCCTACAGCGGGCAGCACTGCAGACAGCGCGTGTGATTACCTCTGACGTGCAGACACCAGTTACCCACTGTACTATTGAACTGGAACTGGCATTACCTCAGTAGATATCTAGGTTATTTGGTTAGCACAGACTGTACATCGGGAAAGATCTTGGCTTTTTAGCCAAATGATTAGCAAGCTGAATTACAGATAGTCCAATCTATGAATTTAGGAATCAGATGCAGACAGCTGCCTGTACTGCAAGGAAAGAAGGTAGTTTCTCACCTGCAACATTGAAGAAGCTCCAGGACATATAGTACAGTACTATGTTGCATTTATGCTTTAACAATTGATTACACTCTAAGCATATACTTACGTTACTGTAAGTAACTGTATCTTGCTATTTACAGTGACTGAGAAAAACTGAATCTAACATTCTGCACTGAACCGTCTTTGACTAGTACTGCACAATTTTGAAATAAGCACATAAACAGAGTAGATGGGGGGGTCACAAAGATTTTTCTGGTGCTGGAGCTGGAATTGAAACTGTGACCCAGAGGCAGCCAGCATTTCTAATTCACAGCCACTCTATCCCTTTCCCCCTAGGAAATGTATTTTAATCCATAACCATTATGCATGTGGAGGTGAGATGTTAAATACAAAGAATTGCTTTTAAATAATAAGCTTATGACACTAACCAGCTAGAACAGGGATCTCAAGGTTAAAGACGGCATTCCTCCTTCAGCCTAAGCTGCTGTAAAGGAAGAAAGAGATTAAGAAAAAATAAGCTGTGAATACTTTGAAATACATGACAAAAAGATTTTTTAAAGCTCATGTCAGTATAGGTATGTCTAACTAAGACGTAGTCGTCTTCCATTGTTAAAATACTTGTGTGGAGGCAAAGTCTTTCTTAGGTCTTTGCTCTATATGTACTTCACTCAAATTATAATTGTCTTGCATGTATAAAGGGACATGCTTTAGTGCAGATGGCAATGTTCTTTCCCCTAAGCAGTAGAAGATGCTTCCAGTAAAAATCTTAGTTCAGATGTCCATAGTATCAAAAAGAGGAACATAAACAAGCTTTTTTATCAACGGAAATCCCTTTGAAGACAAGTAGTTTATTTTTACTCAGTTTTCAGTGGTATTTCCAGAACGTATTTGAACGTTACACACATCTGAGCTTCTTTATGAGTCTGCTCTGAAAAAATCCTTTCTCGTAAGCGCACCTCTTTCCTACTCAGCATGTGCCTGAGTTCTCCTGGAGGGAAATTAAAAACTGCTAACTGATGACATGAGATGGACTGCAAAAGAAGAGGTTATGTATCTCCATAGATGTAAAAGGAAAAAATCTTAAGCATTCAGTTGGATTCTGTGGGTGACTTTTTCAGTTTGTAAAGAGAAGTAGTATAATTTGGTAGATTACTGATACAACCGGAAGAATCTGGGAAAATCTAAACTCCTCAAATATCTCCCTAACTCTCAGAGGACTGTGCAAACCATCTATATCTGCTCAGAGCTTGCCTCTGGGTTGTGCACAACTCTGACTCTTAATGTACAAGGAAGAATTTCACGTACTGCAGAGAGAAGCTAGTCCAAGAGGATAGGTGTGTTAAGCTAACAGTAAGAAAGCGCAGCCCTGTATTGAGCAGACTTCACTGTAAAATCGGTAAGATAAAAACCAAGCTATTTTGGTGAAAGAGTAGTTCTATTTCAACAAATTCCTTTTTCCAGAAGAGAACTTCAGTCTAAAAGTCTGATGCCACTTTTCTGTCAAGATTCGTAAGAATGAGAGAGCTTTCTCTGGAGTCCTTGTTGGGACTTGCAGTTTTATTTCCAGTGCGGCATAAATTTATGTGACTGCTGCTAATGTCAGAAGAAGTCTCAGTTGTAAAATGTATTTGTAAATTACTGGTTTAGAATTGTGAACTTAAAGACCTGGTTTATTTTATGTGAAAATAATTCTAGTTTCGTGTGTAAGATATATAATCTGTAACAATAATGTTGCATTGATTGCACTATGTTTGTCTGGAAAAAAAATCACTAACCCTGACTGAACTAGGCAATTTGCAGCCTTGATTAAATAGAGCAGCCAGATGAATGACTGAGAAGAAAAAAGAGCTCCAAAACTATGGACAGAACAGTTCAATCAGGCAGTGCAGCGTTTCTCTTCTTTTTTCTTTTCCTGTGCTTCACCTTGGTCACCTATTCAGTGTCAAAATGAGGGTCGTGATATACGTTTCCCCAAACATACTGAGCTTAGCACTAACTTTCAGCAAGGCCCTGGTTTCCTACCCAGGATCTTGTCTAATTATTTATCTGCCACTGAGTAGGTCTCTGGGTTTAGTGGGATTTGGTTAGTTCTGCTCTGCCTGCTGCTAGATACATTTTTTCTATTCTAACTTTGGGCTCCATATAGTGGCATTGGGATAGAAGTTATACATGACACAGGTTTGTGACACAGATGCTCTCTGCCTCCAAATACAGTGAAACTGTGGAGTGGATAATAACAGGAAATATCAATGCATAAATCATTACAATTATTATTTGCAATTATGAATGCTAAGGCACAAATTAGGAAACTCTGAGAACCAGTGAAATAGGCACAACCATGGCCAAACTTCACCATGAAGTACAATGAAAAAGTGATAGATCTGCAGAAATGACATCTATGAATAAACGCTTGTAAGTCAGACAAGAAGGGTGGCTGGAGTAGTGGAGGGGATTACTTAGTTTTTCAGCAATGAAGCAAATGGACAAAAGCCCATTGCTAACGTACAAGCACATCTATAACTTGGCTATATTAACTGGGTGATGTTAGGGTTATGACCTACTGACAAATGGGAAGGCTGACTTGTTCATCCACGATACACAACCCTAGTAGCTCAACACTGATTCTAGGCCGTATTCCCAAGGGACATAGCGTACTTTGACTTTGGGCCTTTGAATGTTTTACAAACTTACTGTTGCGGGGTCTTGAAAGATGGGCATCTCCAGTTTCCCCCTGGAAACTTAAGTGAAAATATTAAGTTTGTTTTTAAAGCATCCAGAAGATACCGCGTGCTGATAATGCAGTGCATATCACTTACAAGAAGGTTACCAACCGAAGATCTAGTTAATATGCAGTGTTCTGTAGACCAGTTTCTCCGAAGTTCTATATTCTGGAACTCAGGAAAAAATGTATTGGTTTTGAATAACCTTTTACATTGAGAATTTTCAAATCACTGAGTACTACAGAGGCAGATTTTTTTCCAATCACCCGAAAAAGAAAGCTACTCCTAGATGTAAATCCAGCACTTTTGATCATTAGAAATTGTTTAAATTATATTATATTTTCATTTTAGCATTGACACTTGTATGTGCTCAGAAAGCTGAACAGTATGTCTGGCTTTAGCCTGTGCTCGTTTATAATGAGCAATTATCTACTGATGATAGTGTTCAGCATGCATGAGAGCTCCTGTAGCAAGATTTGGAATTTTAAGGAAATGCTGTAGATGAAATGATAATGTCTCATTTGTATTCTTTCAGTTCCTAGTTACTATTGCACTTCATAAAGCAACTACAGAAATGGATTGCAAATATGCAACATTTCTGTGTGAGATGAGAAAAAGCTCAGTGATCCTTAAATAGTGCCAATAATCCCTTTCACACACCTTACAGGATCGTATGATACTGTTCCAAGCAAATCACACATTGTATGATACATGTTTGCAATCCTGTCTAGAAGTGTTAAGAACATTGAGGGGCCTTGTATTGATACTGTTGTCATAACAGCAGCAAAAGTTCTCATGTTATATGTTTAATAATGACTCTTTTATTGTAGAAAACCAGAGTGTGTGAGGTGGATTAAAGAATATACTATACAGACAGAATATCACCGGGATTGATCATCACTCTATACATTGAGAAACTCACTATGGCTAAGTCACGGGGGCTTGCCCATATGTTTTACCTGGAGGCTGAAATCCTGTTCCTTGTGGGTCATGTAGATAAGGAATTTTGTGCCAGGAGGATAAACTTATTTCCTAATGTTATACTCTGCCAAGAGTTACACATATTTAGTGCAATCAAGTATTTAAGTTCAAAGTCTTGTGGCAACTACTTTTTGATGTCTCTCTATTAAGATGAAGAGCATTTCTCTGCATCTGTAGGTTTGTATTATGGATCTGTCACAGTGATAGCTGACAGCAGCTGCTGACAGAGTGTCTTTATTCCCTAGCATTTCCCCAAAACTATGATCTAGAAATTATATGGGTCATATAATATAAAGCATATATAATTGTGTTACTTCTTGGACTTTGTACTGTTGTTATGTGGGTTTCAGGGTCTCTTGTCTGTGAGAACTCTCTTAACTAAAGCCAAAGTTGAAGCAGAAGTGGTCCTTATTATGGGAACAGTCAAATCCATCTATAACTTTCTACACCATGATATGTTATGGAAGCTTAAATCTATGAGCACATGCAGCATTCCGACTGAAGAACTTGATGTCTTGCATTAATGCAGTAGGTATAAGTCATGTGATGCAGGGAAGGGGAAAATGTATGAGTCTGAACCAATGATGCCTTTGCTCTGTGTGCTGTTATTTAGTTAATGGCATAGTTCCATAAACAACACAGTGTGTTTAGTGAATTGCAGATCAATTCTCTGCTGAGTCAGATGCCATTCTTCTAGTGTGCTTTTAAATGTGAAAAGTGCTACTTTTTTTCATATTGAAGTTGTTTGGTGTAGTTTCATAGTATAGTTGTTCATTTCTCAAAGACGGAAGGGTTTACAGGGGTTCTGTATTAAGCCTGACTTATAAGATTATTGTCAATATGCCCATGATTTACACTTTAAGTCTCCTAAGGTTTCAAAGCCAAACATGTAAAAGAGAGTAAAATCAGAATCAAGACTTCTTATGTTGTCCTAATTTGGTGTCTTTTGCATATGCTGCATGATACTCAGTTGACCTTTAGGTCAAATCTTATTTTTCTACAAAATATTTTGCTTCTTTAGTCATAGGATGCACAGTGTGGTTTGAATAAGAAGCCTGTCAATTTTCATTTGAAGTCTTTAATAGAGACTGCAGTTATTGAACCTTATTTAAAGTCTAGTGTCCCTCTTGCTCCTCAACACTTCTCTGGTTCTAACAGACAGAGCTGGAGAGCACAACGGGTATATTTCTAGAGTTAAATGCCTCCGGCTGATGCTAGTGTGGTTGTCAGTGAGTGATCTTTGGGATAACACACAGACAATTTAGTTTTGCTGGTCAGAGGAATGGGACTGGGATATGATGGTGGAAAGCATTGACACAGGCTGTTCAGGGAAGTAATTGAGTCACCATCCCTGAAGGCATTTGAAACCTGTGCAGATGTGGCATGTAGGGATATTGTTTAGTGGCAGACTTGGCAGTGCTAAGCTAGCAGTTGGACTCGATGATCTTTAAGGTCTTTTCCAATCTAAACAGTTCTATGATTTCATGAATTTAGCTGCCCATTTCTAACAAGTCTACAAAGGGGATCTTTATGTCCACTTGGCCAAACACTGCCTCCAAAGTCACTGTTGGACCTGCCAACAGATGAGACAAGAAAGTATGTTTGATCTTTGCCAACTGGCTGACCAACCAGTACATGTTCTCCAGAGGCTGTACAACCATGCCAAAAAATTGGAAAGGATTGTTGAGAGTTTGAGGAAGCTGGAATATATAACTGAAATATTAATTGAGGCATATATTGTCCCACTTCCTTTCGTGAGTCAGAGTTTCTTCTTTTAAATAAGGTATGGAAATTTAGGAAAAATCTTTTCTACAAAGAACAGCAATGTTAGTGAGATTTCATTAGAAGCTGTTAGTCCCAATTTCGAAGCATGTGTGTGACAGAACTTCCCAATGACACTGAAATGTTTATAGCCAGAGTGGAGTGGGGAAATGCTAAAAGCTTGAATGGCTGCTTGGAAACGAGAAGCTTGGTAATCCTTTTAAAACTTTTCTCTGTTTGCAGTGTTAATTAAACAAATAGAAAGCTGTTTAGGTAAATAAAAATGGTTTATAGTCTTAAAATGAATGAACTAGAAATGCAAGTATTCTATTTTTAAAGAGATTTAGGAGTTTTCGATTGACAGTAGACAATAATTGGGCTTGTAATTTCAATATTTTTCACTGTGTAGGAGATATGCTTGTGTATATGCACATATATGAATATTTATCTGCCTTCGTAATGTGAACAAATTATGTGTGCATCTAAACATACGTATATACAGATGAATGCATCTCATATCCCACTGACTCATGGCTCAGTTTTGCTTAATTCAACGCTTTATCAAAGAAGCTATCAGGGAGCAGTTCAGTGCTTTGTTGGGGAAAGACAGATATGCCCATTGAAGACAGTCTTGTAATTGGAAATAACAAAGAGCAAAATGCTTTAAAGTCCACCATTGATATAAGAGTACAAAGCTGTGCTCGCTGTTTAGCTTCTAACCTGACACAACTGTGCATTCTTGAGTTAGATTACATACTCTGAGTAGTTCCAATGCATTCAGTGGGTCTACCCTGAATGAGCAAAGTTAAGTAGGTGCATAAGTGTTTTCAGGCTTTAGGCTTTACGAGCTTTCATAATTAGTGCTCTAGACAACATTAATTAAAGAGTACTTTAGAAAGAATATAGCTGTTTAAACCTCTCTAGTGGTTTGCATCTTATTCAAGGATCCCAATCAATGCAACACGTAGATAATCCACTCAGAAAGCAATGCAGTGTTGGTATGATTATATTTCAATATAATCTGTGTGCATCTTTGCAATTGTATATAACAAACGTAACTTTATAGAAAGTCACTTTAGTTCAAGGGTAATTAAATAAAAGTAATAATGAAAAGCCATGTATGTTTTCTGGTTTATTGTAGATTTTTTGAAAGTATTGTGGTCTGTGGCAGTCAAACATGAAGAAGAGATGGGATTTCCTGAGGGTACTAATATTCCTCTTATTTCCTTTTTTAGCCTTGGGCCAGAGTTAGAATTTGCATCTCACTCATCCTCCTGTTATTATATAATTGAGGGAGAATTAAAAATAAACCACTGTTTAATAGCTGCAAAATTCCTTTATGAACAGACTTATGGAGATCTTAAATATGACATTTTATTGTGGAGAGGCTGTTTTGGTTATTATTTTTTGTTCCACTGTGCATATTGTATAATATCGTCTTCTGTCTTCCTGAAACCATCTTAGTATCATGTATCAAATCTTTTGATGTGTGATTGAGAATTATGTTTGACAGTATAAGATCCCCTGCAGTAGCTCTACTTAAGGCTTAACCACAGTTTTAATTTTTCCATTACTTACTTTTTATGCTGTCTTTTCCTCTGATGTTGAGATAATTTCCAAATGCTGACAAAGAAAATTACTGCATCTTGTACTGATATAGCTGTAAAGGCACAATAAAATTTGACATCTTCCATTTAGCGAGTGTGTCTTGATCAGAAATAGGACTATAACTTAGAATAAATTCTCCTGAAGACTAAAGCAGGGAGGATATATTACAAGATTACCTGATGGGTCTTTAATCGCCTGACAATTATAGAAGAAACAATCTCTGTCCATTATTGAAAGAGGAACAAAAGACCAAGAATAGAAAAAGAGACAGTGACAAACTAAATTATTGAGGGGGTGGAGGTCTCCTGTGCCATCTAAAAAACTTACCAGTGTCCAAAGGTGCTCAACATAAAGGGGAAACTCAGACATTTCCTTGAGCTGCTTTTCATCTGGCTTTGTACTTTAATTGTTCTAACATTAAGAAAATGCTGAAAAGCCCCTGGACAATTTGGGCATCTGCTTGTTCTCCTGTAATGTTTTCTGAGTGCCTGCAGGGTCTGAGGTGTGGAAATATACCCCAGTCAGTGGCAATCCTGAAGGCTGGCCTGGAGAGCCAGGGAGGAGAACAGCAGCAATCGTTCGGGTAGGGACAGTTACCCAAACCCACGGAAATTCAGATCTTCAAAATAGCGATAAGGTTCTTGGAGAAGGACAGATATAACATTTGGTAGTTCTGTAAATACTGTTTCTTCATTTTCTTTGAAAGACCAGATTCTTTACAGTGTGTCATTTCACTCCCTCTCAGCGTTGCTCCTGCGAATTCCACTTAGTTAAATTAAGCTTCACAATAAAATCCTGATTTGGCACAATAATATAGTAATTATGAAACAGGTAAGTTTGATTCATCGCTTTTTCCTCTGGCCTCAACTCTGTGCGAGTGACTGCTGATTATAAATACTATTAGTGAATCAGAAATCAGCACAGTGTACTCAAGTTTCTTTTCAAATAAGGGCTTTTTTTCGGCATTCAGGTTCCCCATAGGCTTTTAATCAAGGTTATGAGAAAGTACATAAACTTTCTGCTGAATATTTAACAAGCTGGAGGTCACAGCAGACATGAGGTCCCGAGGACAAGTGAAATGAGATTGCAATCAGAAGAGCAGAGGAGACCTCTAGATAAGCAAAGCTTTGTCCACAGATAACATCTAACAGAACAAACACCAGAGTCACGTTTTCAAGCTTCATTTGTGAGACATAATTTTCCCAGTATAAACAGCCATAAAAAGGGGTAAATAGAAATATGTGGTGGCATGAGATTTAGCCACTGAATTTCATTGTAATGATGATTGAAATCCAGTCTGAAAAAAAATAAGAAATGGAAGACTTTTCATTATAGTTATACTCATTGCTTTTTTCCTGACCTCAAATCCAAATTCCCTGGCACCTTTTTAAAATAAATTCTATAAACAACCTCTGTTGTACTGGACTGTAATGCCTGTTTGTATGTTTTTAGCTGAGAACTTTGGCTTGTTAGATCTTTATAATTGAGCTATTTTTAACAATACAGTTGTGACAATATTTTTCTGTATGCAAACAGGAAAGCAATCTTGCAGAAACTCCTATCCATGCCTATCCAGCAGCTATAAAAATATAATTACAATACTCTGCATAATGTATAGGGTGTATATTCAGAAAAGCTATCTATAATGGCAGCCTGACTTGCATGTAGAGGCTACGTGAAGTTTGCACTCTGATTTCACTTTGCAGCAAAGAGCAGGAGTGAGTTGGTGGCACGGAGCTGCTGTGTCTGCAAGAGCTGTGTGGCAGCACAGGCTGCAGCCAGGACCTCTCAGGTGATATTGAATTGCAACATCTGCTTTTTTTGGTGATCCTTGCAACTAACTGCCTCCAAAAAGTTCTCTTCTCATTTATTAGTGGTATTTTACATGTGTTTAATTTCCTGAAACTGGTATACTGTTTATTTTACATTTGCAGCAAAAAGTCATTGAAAATTTTAACACTTAGCAATATGGTTTCACAGCCTGTTCTGAATATAAATAGATATAAATACCTGTTTTAAATACCTGTTATAAAGCCAAGTTTTCTGTACCTCTTTGTCTGATGAGGGTGGTGAGATACTGGCACAGGCTGCCCAGAGAAGCTGTGGCTGCCCCATCCCTGCCAGTGTTCAAAGGCAGGTTGGATGGGGCTTGGAGCAGCCTGCTGTAGTGGAAGGTGTCCCTGCCCATGGCAGGGGGTTGGAACTGGATGAGCTTTAAGGTTCCTTCCAACCCAAACCCCTTTGTGTCAGAACCATTAAAATACTTACCCTCAAAAATGTGCTAAACTTAAAGTTGGCATTGTAGCTCGAAAGCTGAGCACATCCCATTTCCATTAATAAAGTACATGCTGTTTTGCAGTAAATCTGGTAAGATGAGGTAGAATATATTCATAATATTGTCTTTGGCTTAATTATCATAGAAGAAAGGCTGATACCATGCTAAATGTTCTCCCTCCTTTTATTATACCACGTACTGTTAAAAATTCAAATGTTAGCAATTCTGTGACAGTTCCAGGTCTGCAATAATTCCCAACAGTCTTTCATAAATCAAATAATTAAATTGGGGATTTATTTCTAAGAATTAGGTGAATTTTCTTCATATTATTCCTTTTATAATTTGTTTTCATTTTCGTCAAGGGGAAAAGATAGCCCACAGGAGAATTGTAAACAAGCTGTTAATTTTTGTGACAAAACACTTGAGACGTATCTGTTACAAAGATTCTAGTTTTTATAGCACTGTTATACCCCTCATCATTCAGTGAATGGATTCTTCAGTTCAAATATCTTGGTGAGCACTTCCAGCAAGGAAGACTAAGTGAGACCCAGTGTTTTATTCATCAAATGCCAAGAGCTGGAATCCCTTTTCTCTTCCTAATGAATGAGGACTGCTCATCCAGATTGGCTGGGCTCTCTGTCCCAGATGCGGTATTGATACTGCCACACACTGTAATAGTGAAAAGTTTATGCACCTCAGGAGTAGATGCTTTTGCATGACTTCTTTCAAAACAGGGAAGAAAACACCTTTTGGGGCATACTCAAACTGCAGGGGGTTATGCAGGATGAAGGCAACATTTCCTGTTCAGAGATGACAGTGCATGATCCATCGCCTCTTGCTTTTTGTTTTTGCTGTCAATCAACTTTGCCAATACATAAATAACTTCAGATGAAAAAAAAGTCATCCTTTTCTGTATTTACAAATACAAGGCAACAATTTGAATCATGCAATTTCGAGTTCTAGTCATAAGCTTACAACCAGGCATTGCAACAGTGAAATGTCTGATAAGAATACTGAAAACCTGAAGGAAAGGTTGGTTAATAAGAAATGTATTTGCAGTGCTTCCCTCATAAGATAGTTGTGATTCACCTGAGACTGTACTGCTTTCAAGATAGAAGAGCTGAAAAGTAGTAAATTGTAAACATCCATTATATATTTTTTCTTTGCCAATCAAATCATGTAGTGTTATACTTTCAGAGTAAGAGGAAAGAGTAACTGATGAAAAAAGTAGAACACTTGTGTTGAAGATGAATCTTTTGACCCCACTGCGTTCAATCTGTCCAGTGAATTTATGCAAGTGTTTATGTTTGAACTATCCTCAATGGAAACATCACAAAGTAGCAAGTGTCAAGCAACAAAGAAGAAGTTTGTGTTAGAGATGTTTGTTAAATGTAACAACTTTCTAATGACAACATCAGTAATGAAATCAAGAGGAAAATATTAGGTTAAAATAAATGTAAATTTTGTTTTTTAAGAACTCTTCCCTCCCTTTCCTCTTGGTCCTCCCCCTTCCCTGATACCGGTGATTTATTAACTCAGTAGCTATTTTACCAATCCAATATAGGATATTTCAGTGTGGAGCTACTGAGTTTAGTTTCTGTCTGTAACAAACCATAATAGTTTCATTATCTTTGGTTAAATAAGTTTTGTCTGCAAAAGAATAACAGATGGATTAAAGATAAGAAAAAGCAAAAAAATTGAATCTCTTCTAACTGATCTTTATTCAACTTTTTTTGCATCAATAATTTATAATAGTTTCTCAATCTCTAGAATATGTTTCATAAATTTAAATTAAATTTAACAAATTAAACATAAATAATTTTCTCTACATAAACTTAATTTTATGTGTATGCATGTTGTATGTATTTTAAGGAATTTATAGAGGTTGTCTTGAGAAAGATGTATTTTACCGAACTGCATGATATATCAAGACATTCAGAATGTTTCATAGTACATATACTCTAACAGCACTTAGCAGTAGTCATAGTTGTTCCAGGCGATAGATCATACCAGCTGTTTCTCTCAGCCTGGCTTACTCCAGTAGCAGCCTGAGAGTCTCATTCTCAGGTCTCTGCTGCCTTTGGCAAACGCAGGCTTAGAACTGCCTGAGTGAAAAAAACATCATAAGTGTCCATGGAGAAAGATGATTTCCCAAACCAGCTGTTCTGGTTCTGTAAGATCTATGAAATTATAAGAAAAGGGGAGACTAAGATTAGAGACCCTCGATGCAAAAACCTTTTGCAGTGTCTCTGCAAAATGTTATAAATTTTGTGCTTATGAATAACACATCATTGTTGAAAAGATTTCATTTATTCATATGAATTCATATTCATTTATTCATATTCATACAGGGGTATTAATATGCAGCAAGTGCAATGGATACCATGTGTATGTCTCATACATGGAGGGGAAAGTGGTCACCTTCTAGTCAGTGTTTTTTGCATTTTCAGTTTGTTTCTCTGAAAATACAGAATGCTTTTGGAAGATTTGAGTTCATGGAGGTTCTGAGGGGGAGCATGGTTTGTTTTCCTTTAAAGATTGGGGAATACTGATAAGCCAAATGAGGGGTGGTATTAAAAAGGATACAGATAAAAATATTTCAGTATTAAGCAGATTGAATAACTTCATCTTGTGAGAACTGGAAATTTAAAACCTGTCTTTGCAGTTTTTGTCTCTGCGCAAACTGTAAGATAGTTATTAGATACAGGTAATTATCTGTATTAAAAGAAATATTCATTTGTTGATAGAAATGTGATGTACTGGTAAAAGTCAGATACTCCTATTCTCCATTCAAGATAGTGAAAGTATGTATGTATTATCTGAGTGCTGCTTCACCTATTAGAGAAACAGCAGCATCGTGGCTAACAAATATGACAAATGGGGTACACATGCTAAATGAAGAACAGTATCTGAAGACCTGGCAGGACTGTGACAAGCTTTCCAGATAGCTGAAAAGCAGCAATGAATGAATGTGTAGTATTGCCATATTAGAAACAGTTATAAATCCTGCATAATGTGAAAATGAACTGGTTTTCATCGGGAGTAGACAAGGAAGTGCAAAATAATTTTTCCAGAAATTAAATTAGACTGCAAGGATGGGCAAGATGACAACCTGACAACATCTCTGAGAGCTTTTTTTTAGCCTTTGTCCTTCATATCTGATCTATATTTACAAATAAGGGTATTGTGGAAGGATATATGAAAGTTTTTCCAGTAAATGAAATTTGGTACTGCGTTTTCACTTTAGTCCATTTAGCTGTGGTTTTCGATGTAATAGAGAGAGATAGGTTGGCTTTTCTAGTAGAAAATAGACGCTTTCCTGCCTGCTCAGTCTGTAGACAGGATACATAGCCTCCCATAAGATATCCATCAATATGAAAGATAACTTAAAACAAGTTCTCTTTTTCAATATGGGGGAGGTAAGAAAAAATAGCATTGCTGTTTTTTCCTTGGTGCTGTTTCAGATCTCTTTCCATACTGTCTCAAATGAGATAAAACATAGGTTTTGCTTGGGAAGTTAAAGGCAGTTTAATATGTTTTCATTTCTCTTTAGGAGACGCTGATAAAATACCAAATGTAGTAAAACCTGATAATACTAAGTTGATGTCTGACAAATGACTTATGAAAGTATGAAAATGGTGTTACATCATGGGAAAATTGTCAGGTAGTTATTTATAGGAGGGCTGTCAAGCAGTGAAAATGGTAGGGATTTTCAGAAATGAATTTGAGAGGTGAATACATGTGTTTTGCTCAAATATCTTGTTCATGTTCGTATTTTTAAACATTCAACATAACTGTTTATTGTAACCAAGTAATTTCATAGCAAACTTCAAATGATGCTTATATCAAAGTAATATAGAAGTTTAATACATTTTAAGGAGCTTTATTCAATTTCTGTTAGTGACATATTCAAGAGCTGGAATTTTCCTAGCAGTTATGAAAAAGAACTTTTTAAGAGATGTTTTGTTTTGGAAACAAATGGTAAGTAATTCCTTAATTCAAAGCCACCATCTTTCTGCCAGTCTACACTCAGTAACTAATTTTCAGACGAAAGTATGGAAGAGATGGAGATTTGAAGTAAGTTTAAACCTGCAGTTCCAATAGTAGAACACAAGGAAAACCAAAGAATAATTCTACAAATAGAAATGAATAAAGAAATAATTCTTCACATGTATTTTTCAAAGCTGAGTTGACATTTTTCATTTTGCCAATCTGTTGTTTGACATCACTCACTCTCATTATTCTGAAACATTAATCCAGCAATGGCATCTCTGCCTTCATAAATTTCCTGTTGTGATTTCTATATGCTGTCATTGATGTCTGAGTCCAAAATAACTTTAAGAAAAAGTTATATTTGTAAGATTTATAAGTGGAAAATAAGCATTTCAGGAATATTTAATAAAAAAAACTATCATCAAGCCCACTCATCTGAAATGATTTGGAAATGTTCTGGAATAACAGCCATGGAGAATGTTTTCCTGGGGTTTGGCAAGAGACAATAGTGATTGACTGAACTTGCTGTCCAACTGCAAATGTGAGGTAGACACAACATTACTGTCAGCATTATAAAATCATTTGCTATGCAATCTGAGTAGCAAAAGTAACAGTGGGAATTGGAGTTGAGAGGTATAAGCCTTGCCAGGGACCCGTAGCCCCTTTTGTCTTGTAAATCTTAATTTGCTCGCTTTGGTGTTGGTGTGGTTTTACTTCAGTGTGCAAGTACCTTCTTGTGACATTACTGTGACATTTTCTTCAGTATGCTTACAGAGATCAGCACATGATCCTGTACTCAATCTGCTTGTACTTGCAATTAAAATAGTCCTGTAATAATGTAGAAATCACAGTTACATATATATATATGTTATTTAATATGAGAAAATGCTGTCATTCATTCAGCACAGGGAATTAGTTTTAGTTGTAAGAAAATCCAGTGAAGGCCTCTGGATGGAAGTCAGGCGATTCAAACGTTTTGTCTCTTTTAATGGCTTTTGTGTCCATCCAGCAGTTGATGTGTTAGGTACAAACATAAGGATTTAAATTAACATGTGTTTGTTACTTGTATTTGTGATTTAAGATGAAAAAAATGTAACTAGCTATTTTTGAGTCTGCCTGCTGGAATTCTGAATCTGCTGTCTGTAATTTCAAGTTAGATTCTTCCAGACTTTCAATGGTGTTCTGGCTGTGTGCATGTTTTGTGAGGAAAAAAGAATCTGTGCATACACAAGAGTTCCCGACTCTGCTGCTTTACAGTTTTCAGAGAATTCATTCTCTATCTCTCAAGATAACAAATTTTTACATAGCTTTTCTTTCTCCCCTGGATGCTGTGAACTGTCTAGTTAGAGATGTGTCCTGTGCCTTTGTTAACATTAGGAAATCATTCTCTCTCCAAATCTCCGCAAGGAATTTACTCTTTGTTAAATGTGAATAAAGGATAATTGGTGATTGGTTATGTTTTCAGCTCCCTAGACTTGTGAAGTTCAGTGTTGCTTTATGAGTACAGTTTTCATAGCATGGACTGTTATTATATCAGCAAAACAGAAATCTTGCTAATTTATTTTACTGATGATGGGACCTGGTAGCTGGCACTTAGGCTTGTTTAAGCTATTATATTACCATTTTCTTTGGTGTAGCTTTCTGCTTTCTCCAGTAAATGTCATCTGCAGACAAATTAATAATTTGTTGTCACTTCTTAAGGCAAGAAAGAAGAGCTCTCGAGTCAGCTAAATAGGCAGGACCACTGCAATGGTAGAAACCAAGTAAATGTGCCTGAGTCAACCCTCAAAATATACTGATAGAATGCAACTAAACTTAAATAGTTTCTTACAGTTTTTTATCACCTTCACTGCATTAATAATAGGTAAACATTCAGTGGTGCTATCAAGTTATGTTTGTTCTGTCCCTGTGATTAGGGACAGCATCAATATTCTGAAATGGAGAATACTGTAGTGTACGCATGTGTATGAAGTCTTTTCTCAGCAGGAGAAGCAGGAGTTTCATCATCCACTTAACTGTGTGTCTGAGCAAGCCTCTGTAAGCCAGTCAAGTAATTAAACATATCCAGAAATGATCTTTTAATATGTGCTTCAGACTGGGAGTTTCTGAAGAGCCTGAATGTGTGAAGTACCTAGTGTCCATTGAATACTGAAGTAGGTTTCTTTCAATGTCTGTTGGAAATGTCTTCTTCCAAATAATCTTCATTATATTATCGCTTGCAGAGGCCAAGATATCTCTCTTTAAGATGCTGGGTGTCTTCAAAGTGCTTCAGTATAGCCCTTGTTTCCTACTAGGTTCAATTGGAGTTTGATCAGTGAGTTACTAGCTAAAGGTGAAGGCTGCACCTGTCTGAAAGTACTTTTTGTTCTGCAGGATTTGATCTTGCCATGCAGATGGACTTGCTCATAGAGGACACAGTGAAACCACTTAGCTGCAGTCGAACGTAGCTAGCTGTCTGGCTGCTGCTTTTAATTAAATCGACCACCAGCCAAACAACTTGGCTTGTTTCCATGGCCTTGTTTCTTAGAGGGCTTTTCTCCCCCTGGTTTGTCCAAGGATTATCTGAATGGTACAGCTTATTTGTGATTTTGACTAAATAGTACATTGCTTTACTCTTGGTAGTTTTATTAATCTTTGTTAAGCTCATGACCAGTCTGGACATAGTTCCTTGATTTTGCTTTTAATTTTATTATAGTCCTTAATAAATAAAATCAGCTTTATCATTGGCAGAAGAACTGTAAGGAGTAACAAATTCTTCAGAGCAAGGGTATTTCTACTTAATGGTTGTGTTTGTTATAAAGAGTTATAACACATTTTAAAAAAAATAAGCTTCTTCAGTATGTAGTTATTTGCTGGTACCTTTATGAATTAATTTACAAATTACGGTAGTCAGACATATCCTATTATTTATTCAATGGCTTATTTTAAGAAAGTTCATTTTTAAGGTAAGCAATCAAGTAATTCCTTATATGGCGATGGGGGAATACTTAACCTTGAGTACAACAACATTAACTCCAGCGAGCTTGATGAATTATTCATGCTATTATCCACCTTGAGAGACATCAAATTGCTCTGCATTGTCTGCAAAGTGCAGTTTATCAAAAAATGATAGTTTGGTGAATTATATTTGTATATCTGAACGTTAAACTAAATACAGTAGTATGAAAGCCATTGGTGAATATACCTATGTAATCCATGAATAAGTGAGGTCCTGCATATCATTTCCTAATCCACTTGCAATCATAATTAATTAATAATTTGTTTACAAGGGGTGGCCTTATAAACAAAAATAATTTGCTATTCAAAGATTCATATACCAGCAATAGAGGATGTAATCACTGCAAGCACTAACCTTTTTGCAAAGAAGCTGTTCATTTTGGTTTCTGGATTTAGGTCCAACGCCTGAAGTATGAAGTTGCCTTTTCCTCTATTGTACTTGTTTTTTTACAGATGGAAACCAAAATGTTATTTGCCTTTCACTGTGCAGTTCTGAAAGGAAAGTGTCTATTTGAAAAGCTTGATTGAGAATGGCACTGGCGCCTTCATTGACAATAGCAAAGTTTAGTATCTTCAAATTATTTTTCTGAGGTCTTCAGTCATATGCTCCTCACAAATATTTTCTAGTTTTCTTCCCTTATTCTCAAGTCCCAATTTAGCAGGCTACTTAGGTACATATACCTAATTATGAAGCATATAGACAGTATTTAATCAAAAAAACACAAATTCTGCTGGTGACACCAGGCTTGGAGCCTTGTATTGATGTATTGGCTCTTCCTTCTTCTTCCCTCCGCATTTATTGCAACTGGAAGGATAGAAGAGAACACTGCTTGTGCTCCTGATCCCTTAGCCAGTCATCTCGAAGCCCTGAAGTTTCTCTTGATTGCCCATGGGCATCTTGCTGCGACTTCAGTGCTGTCTACCTGAAAAGTCAGTAAAGGATGATAATAATCTGTGGGCCACACCAGGTTAGGAAGCTTTCTCTTCACACCTTTAACCAGGCCCCAGGTGGGCAGCAGACTTCCCTAAGTGGGTCCAGTCTACTTGCTGGACCTTCTGTTCCCTTCAGAAATGAATCTCCTATAGCAGTGACCCATCTCTTTTTCTTTATGGAAGCAGTTTTGATGCAGGGCGTAGGCCAGCTTTACCTTGGTGACACCTCTGAATGTTTCTCCTTTGTAAGTTCTGAAGCTGTGGCCCTCCAGACCTGTTGGCCAAGAGCCTTGGCCCACTGCAGCCTGCACTAAGGACAAAATGGGAATGCCTTCAAATACAGCAGCTTCCTTCCTTCCTCTCATACCTGTCTTGTGCTGGGGAAACTTTTCAAATAGCTCAATTTTATACCAACTGAATGCACATTCTGCAAAGGTGTGCAGATTATTTTTCTTAATAGCTCAAAGCTTTTAAGACATTCCGTATATAAAAATATGGGTGCATTATATGCATGCATATACACATTTCTATTTTTAAAATAACATTAAGAATGTCATAAATATTCAGAGAATGCAAGAAAGAGCAAGAACAAATATTACACTGTTTATTTTCTATTCAATAGACTGCTTTTCATAATCTAGAAAGACTACCTGGGTAGGCTTAATGTAGGAAGAGACAAGGTTTGAACACAAAATTGCATGCTTCATTCCATAGCTTAAATATATGTCTATGTACAAATATTTACACTGTCCACTTTCTCCATGGGCTGTTCATTCTCTGCACCTTAACGCAGTATTAATATACTTTTCTGTTGTGCTTATCATTAACATTTTAAAAACTGTGTTTCCTTAGTAGCTATACATAATGCTTAGAAAGAAGGGGGAGAGGGAGTGTTTGAAGAGGACACAGACATCATTTTGCTGCCTGAACGTAGATAGATGCAGAACTCCTGCAGAAAGAGATTTATCATTAACTAAAATTCAGAACATCAAAAAGATTCAAATTGAACCCTCTGGCATCTTCAGCTCCATATCGAGATGGTATTACCCATTTCTGAACTTAGGCACTAATTGCTTTTGTCTGTGAAATGTCTTTTAACCCATTAAAAATGCTCAGGGCAAACCCCATGTATTTTATGGATTTAGTTCCTAATACTTTGTAACTCACAAGATCTGAGAACGATGATAAATCTCCAAAGACTCCCATGATCTGAGTCTCATATTTTCCTTGTGTACTATGCTTGTATCATGAACTATGATTTATATGTATATATGAGAATGCATTCACTAATTTTGAAATAGCCAAATAATTTCAAATAAAAATTCTTAGGGAAAGCTGTTTACCACCTGAACATCCAAGTACAGATAAGCTTTCCTGGCTACAGAAATATCAAAATGAATTGGATAGATAGCAATTTGCCTCAGTTCTAACTTTTGCCAAGAGACTTTTAATCAAAAGACTTAGAAGTTCTCCAGCCAAGGTCAAGGCTAGGAGGAAGATGTTGGGACCACTGCAAATCCTGGTCTCTCAAATTATTATTCTGTAGGATAGCAAAAAGAAATTGTAAATATTAAACTCGAATCTAAGTCACAGCGTGGACTCAGAGAGTTAGTGCAGCTCTGTGTGTATTTGCAGCCAACTGGAGTGTCCTGTGGGTTATTTTACAGGTTGCTCATAAAGCATTTATCAAGCCTACCATTGCAGAGTACTTTTGATTTGGCTTTTATTTGTACACCTAATTTCAGTCCTGTGTTTTGACTACTCAGTGTTTTTTGGAGCATCTTCTGACTGATTTCAGAACATGTAATTTTAAAATCACTTTATCTGGAATATGGAAGGCTCAGTGTGATATCTGACAGTTGTGTATACTACAAAGAAAACAGTCTTCATAATGATTTAAATAAAAATATGTTTATCTGACATAAACTTTTTTCCAATAGAGATTGTGCTCATCTTAAAAATGTTTGAGAATGGGAAGGAGTATTCAGAAGTTTCTCTGAATAGCAAAAGACATCTGCAGGAATGATTTATTTTCTAGTCTGTACTGGTTTGGTTGGGAGTTTTTGTATCTTAGTTGAGTAGGACACTCTGAGTACCCTTTATCTAACTATGTAGGTGATATTCTGAGCGTGGTCACCGTAGCAGAAGAATTCTAGGTAACGAATTAGTACATTGTGACTTACAGAGGTGGTCAGGAATAAAAAGTAACAGGACTATAGAGCAAAACAGCCTTTTTGTTCATTTTAGTTTTGATTATATTAACAGCTTTGCATTAATCTATTTAATGCTAGAACAAAACTTTGCCGAATGTATGAATTTGAAGAAATTATTAGGCTTTCCCCCACCAAACACACTTTACAGAGTAATATATCATCTTAGTACTTTTGCCTTTGCTTCTAGATTGGGTAAGAATTTCTTTCAGACAGAGCTTATTAGAATAGGTTGTATATATATATGTGTACTGTATTATATACAATCATATATCTATCTGTGTCATTGTACATATATTTAACATCTGTCATATCCAATTCTTTTATTAACTATGCTGTTTGTAATTTGTCAAAGACTTTTTTAGAAAGGAAGGGGAAATGTTAACTAGAATAGCAATGAGAAATACATGTTGATACTATGTTCATTAGAAATCTCTCAAGTATGTGCCGTGATTCATAGAATGTCAAAAAATTTTCTCAAAAGTTTAAGAAGATAATTTTTGGAAAAATATTTACCATATTTTTAAACACAAATCCAAGAGCATAGGGTGAAAACTTCAATACCATCTGAAGTGAATGAAAATATAGCAATTTCAAATTCACCTCTTTGAAAATCTTAAAACACAGAGGGTTTTTAGCTTTAATCGCAATAGTGCTGATGAAAAAAACCAAGTAGTTCAGATGCTTATCTTGAGCCAAGAGAGTGGAAACAATCAGGATTTGCTAATTGTAAATCACCCTGTTATCGTACAGAATACCATGGCAAATAATGCTTACAGAGTAATCTGTAACTGTCTGCTCTTTTGCTTTTACAGAATCCAATCATTTAAGAGCAAATTTTCGTTTTATGAATGTCTCCCATATTATTTTCTTAGACTGTGTGTTTCTGTTGAGATTATGAATGCTCAGTTGCAAAGCAAAAGTCACAGGAAATGTGTACGTACACCAGCAATGTTTTCCTTAGGGTTTTGCTGTTGATGTTTGGCTTAGTCCTTTTTCCAATCCCAAACAAAACAATATCTACTTAATTTTCTTTTGCAAGTGGTCCTGAGGGAAAAAAATTATTGCAGATACTCACAGATGCCACATCATATTGAGAAATATATAACTACTGCACTTATCCCATTACGTTGGTGTAAGGTCATTTATTATAGTATATATTACTTTCGTTTGTATGTGTTATTAGCTAGTGGTGGAATTGATTCCTCAATTCACAGAATTTATTACATGTTTTAACCAATTCTGTAATTTAGTTGATATTTTTTGATGAGTAACAGGCATGATTAACATAAAATAACAAAGATGAAATAAATTCCATCAATTCTGGGGTTGGGGGGGAAGGGGAATGATATTCTTCAAATTCAGGGTGAGCGGTTTATGGATTTTGCTTTAAAGCAGGCTCAGCAGATAGACATATTCAGTCACATATAGCTTCCTGATATTTGGTTGTCAAAGACCTTGGACTGTGCTGGAAGCAGATATATTTACCTCTCACATTTACAGAGGGGTCAGGACTGAGGTCATGAACAACAGAGTGAAAGAAATCTCAGATTTGCCTGCTAGCACTGTATCTTGGGATGAAGCTCTGTTCTGCCAGAGTTCAATTTCTAATGCTCACTGGCCCTTACTCTGTTATAAATAATCAGAAATATTCATTACAGAATGGCAATAGCTTCGGAGAAGTGATGGAATATATATTATAAAAGGAAAAATACATCCAATTCTCATAACTCCTTTGCAAATTGTATTGGAAAGCCTTCAGCTGAATATATTCACATCCTGCTTTAAGAAATGCTACAAATAATGTGATGAGTTGAATTATCCTCAAATAATTCAGCTCATGTAGATGTGTGTGTACCTATTTCACTGTGCAGAAGGTTATCATTTTCTGTTTTCATACTGGTACAGCATATTGAAATATTGGAAAAAAAAATCCTTTAATTTCATGTCAAGTATCACTATTAAAGACAGAAAGTCCTGTAGATTGAGTAGTGCTAACATGATGCTACCTTTATTTTTCATTTCTGTGCCTTTTTCGTTTTCTCTATAAGCTTCTGTCACTCCCATGTATTAAAATTTTGTGAAGGGCACTCTAGAAAGAATCATGAGGCTCTTTCTTTGTATTAATATTGCATTTTGAGAATGGCTTTCTTTAGATTCTTTTCCAGTCGTTCTTGTGAAACTTGTTATATGTTTTGGGGGGGGGGGGGGGGGGGAGGGAAGGGTGTGGTGTGTGTATCTCTCTGTAGCCATAAATGATAGAAGCCCTGTTGGGTTTGGAACTCACTGCTGCTTTGTTTTTGTTTTTCTCACCATGGAAAATGGAATTCCATAATGCATTTGCAACTTGATGCTTTAATAAAAAATGAATTGCACAGGAGCAAGGAATGCAAGATTCAAAGACTTATTCAGGCTATACTGTGGTCTATGAAATACCATAACAACTGAATTTCTGATAAGAGCAAGAAGTCAAATATTCCTTTTCAATTCAGTGCAACACAAGAAAGGCAGTCATTAGGTTTTGTTAATTTTTTTAGTCACCTTAACTGTTAAATATCTACTTACAATTTGTAGCTTCATCATTTGCTTTTGGTTAAGACCACAGAAGTCTGAGTTGCAACATTTGCAAATGTTCAATTTGCTACCAAAAGGAATTAAAATCTTCCATCATAGGCTTCAAGCACCAGTAGAACTTAGAAGCTTTAGCAAAAACAGTTCTCCAGCTAAGTTCCCATTCCATGCTTTAGCTCTTAAACCATCTGTGCATTTATCATTATTGCCATTACTATTCAGTACGACTTGTATGTAAGATTGCTGGGAGTGACGCTGCAGTTTATTCAGTGTTTTCTGCAGCATTGAAGCAGCACTTAAGATAGCTTTGAGTGTAATATTTTTTTATTTTGAATCAGAGTCATAGAACCATGGAATGGTTTGAGTTGGAAGGAACCTTAAAGCTCATCCAGTTCCAAGCCCCTGCCATGGGCAAGGACACCTTCCACTGCAGCAGGTTGCTCCAAGCCCCATCTGACCTGGCCTTGGGCACTGCCAGGATGAGGCAGCCACAGCTTCTCTGGGTAATCGGTGCAATTGTTTGTATTATTTATGCTTATATTTGCTTCAATAATGATTTATGTTTGCTTTGGCTCTTTAATAAGAAGGGACAATTCTGATGTCTACAGTAGAGTGAAAGCTAATCATGCTATATGTGGTAGTGGTTAACGGCAGCTCTTGTGTTTTAGGAAACCCAAGCACAGGTAAAGAGAGTCTGTAGGAAGGGCTCTGGCACATATAGATTGAAGTCTGATGTTCTTTCTACGTGGAAAAGTTTGTGTTTGCAAGGAAGTAAATGTAGATGGGAAATTACATCCCATTCAGTGATCCATAATTGTTTCCCGTGTAGATTTTCTGTGTTCAGTGTTGTTCCCTTTTGAAAAGGGAGAGTGAACTCTCACAGAGGTCTCTTATGGCACATTAACAGTGTCTACAAGTGGAGTAAGTGCAGAGTCCCTTATAAATTTACAGCCTTATTTACTGCATAATAAGTTCCCAAGGGAGATAAAGTCTCAGGTGCAGTGATCCATAGAGGCTAAGAAGAAATTGGAGACAAGCGGACTCAACAACATTCTTCAACTGATTGCTCATAAACCTTGGAAAAATACCATTTTAAACTCAGAGACAGCCTAATTTTATCCAAACAGTGCACTTTTTAAACTTCATGTTACCCTAGAAATCTTCATGTGTTGCCCTGGTAATTTATGTGATGTTCCTTTGCAGGAACAAAAATCTATCTTACACTTAACTCTTTTTGATAATTAATTCTCTCCCATCTGCTTACAGCATGTATGGTAGAAATGTGCTTGCATTTCCTTATTTGCTCATGCCTTGGAGTCATCTTTTAATATAAATAGCTGTGAATCTCCCAATGATTTTGAAATGAACCTTTTTCTGTTTCTGGCCAGCATGTCCAAGTCATAGTCCTTGCTGCAATTTTTTGAGTGTTGTTAAGGGAATTCAACCTGACCTTTTTATACTATTTAATAGGAAGGTACAAACTTTACTTCGTATATGATCCATCCTGCATGAGAATTATTTTCTGAGAGCAGTGTGACCAGATGCACATAAACAGAAACACTGTATCTTTATCAGTTTTCTTCTTTCTGAGAAACTCCACATTTTTGCAACTGCGCAATAATTTCCACCTAATAAATAATTCTGCAGTGTTGCTGCTCTAACCAGCTTAGTTTATTTAACACAAGACAAGAGCCGCTCTGTATTTCCCCTTGCCCTGTGTAATGCATTGTGCATTTGTGTAGGGGTAGAGGTTTTTAAACATTTCTTAAGAGTTATCTTTTGACCCAGTTTTTGGGGTAAATCTATCCAACTTCTGCCTTGCTTATCTGATTTATTGTAAAGCCAGAAGAGAATTCCTCCAAAACAAAATAATACAGGAGCAAAGTAACTGGCCACTAACTAGGCTATTCATGAAACCTTGGTAGATGAGCTCTGTTGACTGAGGATTCATTGCAGCTTTCCTGACGTGTCACAGACTGCAGTGTTGGTTTGGTTCTTGTATAGGGAAATAAGCAATGGACTTACAGTGGAAAAAAAGACCCAAACACGTATTTGATGAATAAAATGTGTGCATGCAAGGTGTGAGAGCACCTGGTTGTCTCGAAAGATAAATTTGGCCTTTGTAATTATGGCTGCCAGTGGCAAAGGTTTCACTTGGATTTGACAGAAGATAAGTAAGGTAATTCTTTGCCACTTGACTGTTCTTAAGGAGGTCTGATCATCAGGCTTTTATTCTAAATCAGATTATTACTTTTTATTATTTGTAACTAATGACAGACAACTAGTAATAAGTATTTAGATGTTTAAAATATTTGACACATTTTAATATATTAAACATTACTTTAAAATTATCCTCATCAAAGCCCATATTGAAAACTCCTGGAAGTTCTTTTTTTAATTAATAATACAAGGTGAAACATGCATCAGTTTCATTCATGTGCTGTCAGCTACTCTAATGAGCTGTTCATTTGTCACCATAACTCATATTTTTCTCATCCAGCTAAGACCTGCCAGAAAATGACTTGAGGTGTTCAGATAGCTTCTATTTAGTTAAATAAAACTTCTAAACATTTGTTTGTAAAAACACTGGAAATTTGGCTCTGTAAAATTAAATTAAAAATACAACTTTTTGATGACGCTCCTGCATTTTCAGATTAATATTTTTGATCTAAAAACCAGAATGAAGATATGTTTTGAAGTTATTTCAAATAAATGGTTTGCTATTTAAATATCAAAATCTTTGATCTTCTCAGGATGTTTTGTTTTTCACAACCCCATACAATCAATGAAAGGGCTGTTATTTTTTATAATTTGAGTAAATATAATTACAGCTAAAAAAGTTTCAGTGTTCTTCTAAAATAAATGGAAAAGAACAAGGATGATTGGTTTTGTTGGGTTTTTTTACATCAGTCTATTCTAAGGCAGGGCACATGGCAGGGTTCCTAGGCAAATGCATGGCAGTATGGATACTATTCAGCATGACTACAGGAGAAAGTGTAACTCAGATGATGTTTCTTGTTGCTTTAACTTCTGCCCACTCTGAGGAAGGCTGCTGGTTAATTCATGCTGTGGCTTATATAAATGTGGATTAGAATCACCTTTTGGTTACTTTTAAATTAAAAAACTGAACTCAGTA
Source organism: Psilopsiagon aymara (assembly GCA_024733675.1). Lineage (NCBI taxonomy): Eukaryota > Metazoa > Chordata > Aves > Psittaciformes > Psittacidae > Psilopsiagon > Psilopsiagon aymara. The sequence goes on along the minus strand of JANRGW010083366.1, from coordinate 18,169 downwards.
ATTCACATTTCATAGTCCTCCATGTACAAACCTCTCTACAAGTACTTTTTCTATTTATATGCTACAGAAATCAATGCTTTTGTGTTATGTACTTTCTAGTTCATTTCTGCTGCAAAATGTAAGCCACAGAATGAATGAAATAATCACTGTGAATTTTGGCATATTTTCCTCAAAATACATACTTGACTACATACAGTGTACCTTATAAAACCTCATTTGTAGTTAGCGTTAGGCTGTCAATTCCAGAATAGACAGCCTGATACTAACTAGCTAATGAGATTTGGGTATATGACTTCACGTAGTTATGCTTTGGTAGCTACTGTTTGCTCTGGAATGTGTCGCGAAAAATACCAAACTTCTGTTCGGAGTTTTCACAGCTACTGTTGTAGGTCAAGCAACATCAAATAGTAAAAAATCATCAATTCCTGAATTTGCTTCTCCGTGTCATGTCCACTGGGAAATTCTCTCTGATCTTGCTTATACTGTCTCAGTTTAAATATACTATTCTGCAGTTTCTAGATGCATATGTTTAATTTCTGTCTTTAGGAAGACAAATATGCAGATTTCAGAGCCAGTGAGAAGGCAGAAATTTTTGTAACGTCATATTGATGGTTTTCCTTATTGTAATCACAGTGCAGCGAATTAGGTGGTTCAAAGAAATACTTATTCAAGGAAAGGCTTGATCAATTTTCTTCGTGACCTTCTTCCCTACCTTATCCAAGTATATCATCAACACTATTCGGTTTATCTCCATACAGCTTCTTGTGTGGGTTATGGTCAGATTCCATTTTAAAACAGGAAGCACATGCAGAAGACTTAATAAAGACCTTTATCATCTAGAAACTCTATGATGGACAGGAAATTGCCCTTACTGTAGTCCAGTTCTTCAGTCGCCAGACTGTTCATTCTATTCTGCCTGGTTTTGACTGAAATGCTAATGTAATGCAATGACTATAGTAACTCTATAGTTAAACTATTTAAACAATCTGTTAATAGGCAGTTTCATGTCATTTAACATTCCTTCTTTTGCTTTGATTCTTATTTATTCATTAAAGAAAAGCTCTTTTATTTACTTATATCTACTACTTTCTCTTCATTTCTTTTGACAGCTCATCTTTATCACTGGTATTCTAGTCATGAACCCAAGTACAAGCTTTGCAGTCAGTGCTACCAAAAATGATGACTTTCAATATGAAATTGGGATTAATCGCAAATATTATTATCTAGTTCCAGACTCTGATTTAATGGCCTTGTTTTCATATGAATAACTTATATGGCTTAAGAAATGAGCACTTTTCCCTTTGTTTATTTGAAGGTAAACTGGACAATTTAGCAAACCAGGGATCTGGGAAAATACTGTTTCCTTATAATAAGTTACAAACCAAAGTGTATGGGCAAAACCTGAAAAAACAGTTCTCAAATAGTTTATGCTCTTTATTGTGATCTGTCATTGAATAGTAGTTTATAGAAACAAACTGCATAGATTTCAGTATTCTATTTGCAACTTTAAAATCTTAATGGGACCTAAACTATTGCTTTATCTTTTGTTTGTCCGTTAATTGTCAATTAAAATGTAGTTTCTGGCAATACAAATAATTAAAAATACCCCAAAACCTAATAGCAAAGTATAAACATGAAACTGTGATAAATTACAAGAAATTACGATTTTATTAATTAGGTTTTATGATTAGCATTGGGGGCTTCTTGGGAAAACTCACCTGGTGAGAACTTGTACTTCATTACTTATTACTGCCAAATGCCAATTTCTGTTCAAGAAATTGCAGAGGTAGGCTAAAGAGGACTTTACAGTTGGAAAAGGATAGATGGAGCCTCTGTTTACACAGCTATGTGCTGTCTATGTCAGTTTTTCTGAGCTGTAAATTGTCATGCAGTCCATAAATAATTTCTGACTCCTGACATTCCCAGGTAATGAAATCTATAAAAGGACAAGTATTACATTACTGCTGGTGTTGATCCAGTCCACTGTAATGAGGAAACACTTATAAATATCCTCAGGTTTCAAGTGCAATTCTAATTAAAACCTAGAATTTGGATAGTCAAGTGCCAATTAGTTCATAATTCCCACAGAGCACATGGAAAATCTAATCTTCCTCCCTTTTTTCTTATCCTTTCAATGATAGCATAGCAGATGCAAAGCTTTGTGCTGCTAAAACACCAGCTGCAAAGGATACCTTCAGTGGAGCAGCATTGAGCTGCATGAAGCTGCCATGCCAGCTGGGGCATTCAGAATGTTGCTACCTTTCCCTGCTCCATTACTAAGATTTGCCCAGAGATCCCTTTGCCCGGGTCAGATGCTTCTAACCTGTCCCAAATTGCGTATATGCTACCATTAAATTATTAGATTTTTTATTAGATTTACTTTCTTTTCAGAGTACTACAGGGAGGTTATTCCATTTTAGTGCAATAGTGTAGGCAGCCTACAGAATTTCTGTATGTGGAAAGTCAGCTTCAAATGTCTTCCTAGTAACAATTCTTTCTGGAACTTGGGAAGCAAAAGTTGTTGATAATCATAATGAACCTATTAAGCCTCATCATGAGTTTAGTTCCATCAGGAAAAGTTTTAGATTATTTTCTCATCTCTTCTATTCTGTTGAGAATAATTAGTGGCATGATAATCTGCTTACCTAAACGAGGAATAATAATTACTTTCTAATCCCAATACAGTGTGTGATTTAAAGCAAGGCCATTACACTTTTAAGTGAGTTTTCATGTTGTTTTTTTGGTTTTAGGTTGGTTTTTTTCCTCATTAGAATTAGGAAAGGCATAAGTGTAAAAGAGACAATACAGTGAATTAAGTTCGTTTGGGCTGCTTTTCATGAGCACAGTGCCGCTGAGCTTGCTTGGTGCTCTCATGTCTAATAAGGCTACAAAAAGTTCCAGACAGGACAGATTTGTAACTGCAATTACAAGGGTATGTTTCCAGCAAGAGGACTATTCAGGTATGTGTTTAACATGGCATTACATCGTAATAAGTACCAGTACCCTTGCCCTTCTGATTGTCATTGCAGCTGAAGTATGTAGAAGCAGGCAGCAAGGACACTTCCAGGACTCTGATTCCAAAGTGAATAATCTGCTGCATTAACAACACCATTATGTATTTGCTGAAGATACAGAGATACCTTGTAACATTTATGACTAGGAATGTCTGCCTTCTAGTGCTTCAGCTCCTTTATACACAGTAAAATCAATAATGGTCTAAGACAGTTTTATAGCTTAAAATATTTCAGACACCTGTGCTGGCGCAGAAGCTTGTTGTCTTCTGAGGAAAGCAGGTATGCATTTAGTGTCTTAAATACGCTGCAAGTTATTCTCTTAGAAACACAAAATGCCAAAAACTTCATGTCCCTATGTTCCTGTGACTAAAAAGAGAAACAAAATGGCTCGTTACTGAATTTGTTCTTTACTAGGTTTTAGGCTGCTCATAGGAATAGGTGCTTTGTTTCACGGCAACTCCTGGTGACTAGAAGCACAGTGATTTCTATGTTATTCTGAAAGTGTTTGGGGTTGGTTTGAAGAGCTCTTTCTCACTTGGCTTTTCCGGTGCTTTCTCAAAAGAGGTGCTAATCTAAATTAAAGATAGGAAAAGACCATGTTTACTTGAAAATGTTAAAGTTTTTATGGTAGTTTCTACTACTGGTTAAAAAAAGGTTTTGAGGCAGTGTTGACCACAGAGTTGAAGCTGTCTAAAACAGCTGACATCCTTCTGTCATTAAAGTCCTACTTAATTTTGATGGAATTGTGAGAAATGGCTATACTTCTCCTGGAGCACTAAGCAGAAGCTGTGCTTAGTTTCGTATATTCTTTTGCAGAAAGTTGCTATTTACTTTGGCGTTGACAATTACAAGTTACAGTTTGAAGGACGCCACAGGGGGAATTCTGTGTGTATTAAACCCTAACTCCATACTACAAAAATGATTGTGTTTTCATGTAGATCATAAAAAAAAAAAAAAAGGAGTGGTAGCACCCTGCTGCTGTCTAAAGGAAATGTCAACTTCTTGCTCTAAGTACACCAAAAATAAAAGATGATTTGGAATTAAAAATAAAAGAGCTATGATGGGGTGGCACAGATTATGACAATAAAGCAGAAATTTAAACTAGGTTATACGTATAGCAATCAGCATTAATTGTGGGAAAGGTACTTACAAAATTGCGTGTACTTTTTAACACTTTATTTCTCCAAAAGAACTAAACCTCAATGCTGATTCTCCCCTGGTGAACAGTAAATATAATATATTTTTTGTGATAATAGTAGAATAATGTTTCTTGTCATGGTTTAATGCCTCATTTCTGCATCACTAGGGAAGCTGCTTAATATGTACAGAACAGCAGCAACATTGTTAATGGAAGAGAAGCAGCTCACAGTGTAATGCTTAAACAAGTACTATTGATAGAACAAACAGTGATCTAGCCTTGTAAAGCACCACCTTCTAACTGAAGAAGCTCGCTGGGTTTATGTAAATTTTCACAGAGAAGTAGACCATGAAATATGTTCTCTATAGAATACTTCTGCAGAGGATGGAGTATGTGCTTGCAGGGAAATGGGTATCTGAGACTGCAATGGAGATGCCTGCTGCATTTCCGGGTGGACTGTTAGTGAGAACTTAAAAAAGAATTAAAATTAACAAGCATTTTGTGTTACCCAGCTCAGGCTGCTTTACCTAAGTGCTGTGGAAGTGCTGTGTGTGAGAAACTCTGTAGCAGTTTTAGGTTTTAGTGTGGTGACAAGTCGCAAAATAGAGCCATTATAACATATTACATCCTTTAACGTATTATAGGTATAGTAGTGTTTTGTATTCACTAACTTGTGTATCATATTTATGTACTTGTTATTTTAACATCTGTACATGACTCGGAGAGATCAGAGGTTATATTAAGGCAGTTTGTCTCCTGTAAAAGTTACAAAGCAAAAATGATTACATACTGAAAAACCGGTTGTATCTAATTGCAAGAATAGTGTACTCTCAAAATCAATATCCTTGAAAGAAGAAAGAATTAAAAGCAATAATAAAATCTATTAGAAGTGAAATTGCTATGATATATTAGGGTATGTTACTAAAATGGCTTCCTATCTTTTCAATGGTGCATTGAGAAGTAAGGCAGGATGGATGGATGAGTCATAATATCCATTATTAAGAAATAGTTAGGACTCACCAGTATCCTAGGGTCATTAGGCAGCTTAATGGGAAATAATTCTAGACCCAGAAAAGGACTGTCTTGCCCCATACCTTCTCATAACTGCGTAGAATATCTGTAGCAATGCCTTCTTTAAGGCAAATGTGAACACAGTGTTACTTAGGTTATGTATCATCCTTCTTAATAGATAATATACAGCGCTTCCCTGAAGGGGGGAAAATAAAAACAAGGCTTTCCAGAAATTAGTAAAGTGGCTGCCATGCTTGTAGAAATGCAAAAGTGAAGTGTGTAATGAGAAGGCAGACCTTGGTAGAATGACTAGCATCTATTCCGGAAAGCTTCTTAAAGCCTGCCTGCGTGTAACCATGATCATCTCTACTTTTGCTTTTGAGAGTTTAAATGTTTTGCTCAAAGCAGATGATGTGAATGCATATAAATTGCAATTGTCTTTTCCCTTTCCTTATTCTAGTAATATTTTCTTCTTACCAACACTGCATTCTTTCTGTTTAGTAAAGAGTTGGATTTTTTTATGTGTTTCATGATTGCTGAGTTTCTATTTTAACAATATGAAGGCTAGGGCTCCCTAATTCTTCTAATGTATAGAATTAGAATGCAATGTTATGTTAGCACAATATGGACCATCAGTGGCATGAAGGTACATACTTCTCTCAGGTAGGATTAATAGCATTTGCAGATAAAGAAGATTTCCATAATCTTTTATAAGAGTGGATAGATAGCAGTTTGCAATTTAGTTTTTGATTATTTATTTAGTTACACATGAAGCCCTGGCCAGGTCTAATCGCATCAGTGAAATGATATATTTCTCACTATATGTTACAATTTTGTTAAATCGATGAATTCCAGACTTAATCTTTCCTGTAGATTTTTTCTGACAAGCTTTGTTGTAAAGTGCTCTAAGTACTCTGAACCACTGGGTCCTAACTGCCTTGAACTGCTCATCAAAAATTTGTGAGTATCTTCAATCTTAGTTTCTCTTCACCTTAGTTCCTTTAGCTCTTGTCTGTCATGCGTTTCATCTCACAAAGACTCCATGTAAGTAGATACCCCCGTGACTAATGTTACAAATTGATTATAAAGAGATGAATAATTCTCCTATCAAGAGGTGAACAGATCTGTTCTGAGAGCTGAGTTTGAATTGTGCAGCAAAAAATTAAAGAAGTCACACACTAATGAAGGCACACCAGCAAAAGGAACTATGTGTTAAATAAAAACTCTGCATCCAAGACCATATTAGCAAGAACTGTATAAATTTCATATATACAGAAGCCTCAGAGGTTGTGAGCACAAGCTTAATTCAGTCATATTGTCTCTTCAGGAATGTGACATTTTCAATCTCAACAGTGTTCCATCTAAAAATTCAAGTGTGAGGGAATATAGGAATGCACACATGATTCCTACTGATTGGTCACAGGTGATATGTTCTACAGCATGTGGGAAACTGTGCAAACCATAATTAATAATTTTAAAGTATTTTCTTTCTACTTGTGAGAAATAAAAATAGCAAAAAGTGTCAACAATCACATTCAAAATCTATTCTGGCAGCGTTGTAGTGTGTTTATGACCCTAGTCCTGAAATTCCTAGATTTCTTTGTGTTACTGGCATCTCTATAATTAAACAGAGTTTGAGAATTATCTTAGAAACAAAGACCTGGAAAAACTCCCAACAGCCTCTCAGTGTCTCAGCTCGAGGTATGAGCATGTAGAAAATGACACTATATAGGCAGTAATGAAAAAAGCTACTTATCACTTATTTTGTCTTAGCAATCACCTTGGATTGAGGCTGTTTTCTTTTTACACCACAATAAATAATACTGCATTTAAATAAGAAAGCAAAAATGAGATGAGAATGCATAAAAGAATAAATTGTGTATGACCCAACCAGTGAACACTGCAGACAGTTCATGTTCTGAATAAGAGCTGAGGTAGTTAGCTCCCTCTGAAAACTAACGCAGTGCTTATGAATAACTCTTGGGAATGAACAGTGGCAGATAAACGGTTGTTTCTGCCATTGCAGTTTAGATTCTTAACCCTCAGAAAAGAAAGATAAATTGCACGCAGGATTTTTAAAAGCCTTGATGGAATTATCCTCATGTTTCTCTTTAAATTCCTTGAGGTAATCATCACATAACTCATTTTTAAATGAGAAAAAATTTGCTCTTTTTAGAAATAGTTTCAGTGTGAGATACAAAAAGGCAGACTTACAAGAAACATTTCTTCCTTTTCTTACTTTACTGGATTAGAACTGAATGTGTTTAAAGTGCTTCTCTTGCTCTGCATATCATGATATCAAAAATTTTGAGACTGCTCAGGTGTGAGAAGCATTAGAGTGATATAATTTACAGGATCACTGTGGATCTGTAATTTGCATTCCTGGCTGAGCAGTTCTGAACTACGAAGTTGAAATAAGAACAAGCTCAACACGTCTGTCTATTCTCCACCTAAATGGAAAGGAATGAAAGAAAGAATTGAGATTTAGTCATGCTGTAAAAGGTAAACATTACCAGTAGGAAATGAAAAAGACATAACCTAAAAGTAAACTTACAAAGAATGTGGAGAACTTACAGGATATACCCAAATACTCTGCTTGAAATGGCCGATAAACCTTGTATTCTTTCTGATGGCTGAGGTACTTCAGATAATGTACAAACATCACATACATATCTTTGAGTGCAGCAGGTATGCCACAGCTGTACCTTAGGTAGGATTGTAAAGGAAAGAATTTTCACTTATCATACTGCTCCTAACTCACGTTGTTGAACTCTTGACCTGCAGGTTAATGGTTACTTTTTGGTGCTTACATAGTGGAATTTCAAGTTTCCTGCATTGTTCTGTGCACAGGCAGGATAGAACCAGTAACACGTACTTACTGCTGAGTAGCGTTATTATCAGTTAATGTTGGATAGATCTTACTGTGAATAATGTGGGGTTTTTTCAAAGCGAAGGTAGGTTCCACTCAGAATTATCATCTGAGTTAGAATTTACTTAATACCTCTTAACAGAGATGTCTATTAAGTGCATCACTTGAATATGCAGATTACATGTTTTCTTTAGTAGAGGTCATAGTGTATGGTTTGTCCAGAAATGAATTTAGGTTTTAATGAAGGCATCGCAAGCAAAGGGAAGAATAAGAAAGCCATATGACTTGCAAAAATACTTTTTATATTTCAAATAAATCTGAAGATGTAAAATGGTATGACTTCTAGTAAGCAGAGTTTAGAATGCTTTCCTTTTTTGCAGTGCTTCAATATGTCTAGACATATGGAAAATACCTTTCTGAGAAAGTTAGGATCAGTCACTTGATAAAGCACTAAACTCAAAGATGTTGTTTGTTGTCTGTTGAAAATTTTCAGAGAGATTGTTGTTATTGCCTTCAGTGGAAGATAAAAGGTTCTACTACAAATGCGTTATTTAATGAGTTGACTTTTCCAATTTTTAAGTAAGGTCTCTTTATAATATTTTAAGAAGTGTCAAAAAATTCACATTGGATAGTGTGAAAGGAGGAGGGTAAGTACATGAAAGAGAATGTGTTTGCGTACAAAGAGTGAGTGTCAGTTCAAAGATACCTGTGACCTTCCTATTTAATGAACATAAACCAGGCATACTTCTGTTTTATAATTGTAGTCAGACCAGCAGCAATCTGAACTAATGTTATTCTTTATTCTCTAAGTGCTCTGATTGTGGTGAAAATGCAGCAAATAATCTGCCAAAGCACTGTGCATGAGATGAGGAAGAACAATGGTAGTTCAAAACTACAGTACAAATTGTGTGTGGATATAAGATGCAAAACATAACAGAATGAACATCTAGTCTGACAGAGATCTAAAGGAAAGCATTACTTTCGGATGCTTTTCAAAACTGGTTTAATCCAGGGTAATCTACCTCCACTGTTTTTTACAAGTTCATTTTTCAGTAAGGAATACTGACTTTTTGAGGCATCCTCCCATTTCTTGAGACATCAAGTGAGTGCTATGGTAAGCACACCAGTTTTGAAGGCATTACTTTTAATTAGCTGAACAGTAATAGCATTCTTGTTCAGCTGACTGACATTTTCTTATCTTTTTAGTTTTATGTATCATAAAGATATACAAACAAAAACTGTTTTCAGTTATAAAATGAAGAAACTGAGAAAGTTTTTAGTTACCTGAGATAATATACCAGTTGTATATTAGAAATAGAAACTGCTTCTCCTGATTCCTGTACTTTAACTGTTATTTACATTGTTAGAGTATTTTATACCCCATCTTCATAATAGTATTCAGTAAGTTTTGTCCTCACAGAGGATAAAAGACACTAAGAATTCCATTCAAAAAGAACATCTTTAAAGCACATTTGTCACAACTTTTCTCTAGGAAAAACTAATGTAACAAAGATTTTATATTTAAGAAATATTATTCTTTATCAGTCTAACAACAGTACTAAATATAGAGTAATCTCTTTCAATTTATGCATCCATAACTAGTAAGATTCAGCCATTAGGCAGATACAATGCAATTTGTAATTATTTTATTTTTGGAAAGCCTCCTAATTACTGCGTAGTGATTCTGTGCATTCAGCGTGCCACTCCATTAGTAGCATTATTCAGTAAGACTTAATTTACCTGTTGCATTATTGCCACCTCTGGTTTCTTTCACTGGAACATTCTGTCCCACAACAAATATTCCAGCAATACCCTCATGTGAATATACTTTTGTCAGTCTACATATTCTTCAATTCTAATAAAGAAATATAAGAAATTTTCACTGGAAGCAATAGCCTTAAAAGTATTTTTTAGAGCTTCTTATTACAATTGTTAGACAATTGTGCTTTTTGCCAGTAATGTGAGTTAAACTGCCTATGGCATTGGATTCAGACTTGTTTCTAGCATTTTATTTAGAATATCTATGTTATATCTTTAGATTTCATTAGAACTCCGTTTTCATCCACTTGCTGAATAACCTCCACAAGCAGCCTGCCTTCATTCATCAGGACTGCTGAAAAATTCATTTGATCTTAATTGTATGTTACGCATTTTCTCATGTGTTTTAATGCTTATAGGCCTTTAAAGAAGCATGGCCATCAGAGCATATATTTTTTTTTATGAAGTACTTTGCAAACTTCTTCTGTCTTTAGAATGCTATTATTTCAAAGATGAAATGTGTGTAAATCAGGGTGTTTGTAAAATTTTCCAATTGCTCTCGCACAGTTTTTAGTACAATTACATAAAAAGGATTTTCATTCAAAGCAATTTCTGTTCCTAAAGGATTAAAAACTTTACAAAGCTATATTTGTGCTCTCCATTATTCTAGATATTGTGGGCATCCTAAACGATGTCATCATGAAGAGTTTGTGTCTGAAAACCTGTTTTACAGTTCTGATACATTATTGATACACTTAATAAAACCCAATGAGGTTTTAGGATCTTGGTGCTTGTTTACACATGTGTACACAGGAGAATTAATGCAAATGAGTTCTGAAATTATCTTAATTCATTTTATCTTTAGGAATGAAATGAGATAAACTAAATTAAGATAATTTTAATTTTAAATAAGAATATCTACATAAGGACTTAGGATAATGTAATTAATCCACTTCAAAGTTCATACTTTTTAGTTAATTCTGATTAACCTTTCTGATCATCATCATGTTTGTAAATTCCTACAAATAACCTATCTTAATGTACTAATAGAGATGAACAGGAGTGCTTCTGGCATTTCTCTCCAGAATGAGAGCAGTGATTCAGAGAAAACTCCAGGAACAAACTCGCCAACAAAGTTTTCAAGTTGACAAGCAGGTATTCTTTATCGCAACGCTGGGAGACACAGGGGATAGCTCCTCCTAACGTGTCCCCCCACATTGCTGCACAAGCAGTCCTTATATAGCTACCGAGCACACATACATATTCATGAGGCTACATATGGATTATATTGTTTTCCAGAAAGTTCCCTGAGTGTGTACAAAAATGTGGTGGGGGTCCCTGAGGTCGTTTACTTCTTCCAACAATCTTCATCACTGCTGGCAGCCTTTGAAGCAGGCAGTAGATGCTTATACTAGCTTAATTGGTTCATTAACACCACAGCATAACAATCATCCTGTCCTCCTGCTTATCAGTTAGTTTAAGGGCAGCCCATCCTGGGCCCCTGCCATTCCAGATACTCCCTGTCTTTATGTCCTGTCCTTCTAGCCTGTTTTTCTTACACTCATTTTGTACTGAGGTCATAAAGGCCTAAACTACATCAACTGCAGCAATTTATTTTGTACAAGAATCCTCAGTATATTCTCTAGCTGTACTCTGTATTTTTCTCTGTATATCATGCATCTCAGTAATTCTCCATTACTACTGTTACAAAGCCATCAAACTTAACATTACTTAAAATTACTAAAGCTTGTATCTTTCATTTTGTAATTTTGTACTCCCCTCGTCTCAGCAGAGAACAACTTTCTTGAAGACGCCTCGTTCTACTGTAATATGTTACTCTGCTTTGTCTAACTGGGCTCACCTTCTGAGGCATATTACAGGTTTTATGGCATTTTTACTTATCTAAGGAAGCAGAAAATACCCCAAACACTGCTATACTTAGGTAACAGACTGTGCAGTACAAAAGACTGGCACTTCAGTATTATGCAAATAAGAGGAATCTCACTTTTCCTGGACTTCCAAGCATTTGTATTCATACAAATGTATACTTGTCTCTTCATCTCACAGCCTTATCATTGGAGTCGCTCCTTTATCATGTGTACAGATAGATCCCATTTTGTGGTTTAGGGTGCTGGGGTTTTGTTTCTGTATGCGTGTGTTTGGGTTTTTTAGTAATGAGATGCTGTCTCATCATTTTCTAGCCAACTATGTCAACTGAGTGAGACCACTACTTTTGGAAGAATATTAGCCTTCGTGGCTCACCATGAATCCTCATTGCAAAGAGAATGGTTTCTAATTTAGATGGAAGCAGAGCTTGTGTTATGAGCTGTACAAATACTGTTAGAGACTGTTGGGATTTAAATCACTTCCAGCACAGGTAAGAGGTTTTGAGGTAGATGTGGTGTGACGTAAACCCCTGGTCAGTCTGCAATGCTGACATAATCTAAATTATTTTGTATTAATGTTTTGCAAATTATATAAGGAAACCCTTTGAAATATCTGTCTTCATGCTCAGATTTTGGATCAGAATTGAAGTCAGTTAGTCCTGCTCAACCCTACTTACTATTTATATTAACTGATCTTGTCAGATTCAGAATTTCCTTGTCTTTTATCCTTTATGCTATATACAGATTCCAAGTTAAGTGTTCCCTATCACTTACAGTGTGTACACTTTGTTCATGCAGAGGGAATAGATCATGGAGATCACATAGTTTAGTGTCTAGTGAGAAGATATATTTAAATGAAATAGAAAGTCATTTTGACATACATTCTTTTCAAACGGAATCAATTTAATTGCACACTGTTTTCATTACACTGCGCCTAATATTTAATTGCTTAGTACTATATCAACTCTGATAGGTAAGAAGTACATGCAAAAAAGAGGAGTTGATCTTCAGCTCTTTTACTCTAAAAATTTTTGAAGACCACTTTATCAAAAAGCAATAAATTGCAAGTTTATAAGGAACTCTCTTCAAGACCTTTAAATTCAAGGCTCCAGGATCTTTTTCTGTACTGCAAGCTGCCCAAACATATTAAATGTAAGAATAGTCTCTAAAAATAAAATAACCAATGATCTATTTTTTTCACAGTTTAAAAGTCATCACACAATATCGGACAGGTTATGTTCACACACCTCACCTGAAATAAATTTTACTTTATTTTCCAACACGTTTGCTCTCTTCACATGGTTTCTCTTCCCCAGAGCAATATTGCAAACAGCTTCTGCGTCCCTTTCTTGTTCTAACTTACTGACATTTACTCTTCAGTCTGCACTTCACATTAGCAGCAGCAGTTTTCCTCCTCGCAATGTCCTACACTCATTCTGGATGCTTCAGCTTACAGGCTAATGACCAATTTATTTTGAGCTGTGTATCTCCTTGCTCACGTTTTCATTTAATTTACACCTCTACTATAGTGTTTCTCTGCACCAAAATGGCTTTTCTTTACTATTTTATTGAACACTGTTCTTTCTTTGAGGCATATTGTTGTTTCTTCTTTTCCACAGATGTCTTATTCAATACTGCCATCAGCTTTTTCCTGCATGTAGCACCCTACATTTTTTGGACTTGTTTTAAAATTCTCTCAAATCTGTGCTTCCTTTTTATTCTTCCCTTGCTTCCATTTATTTTTATATCACTGCATAATATCTTGTCTCTTTCTTCTGAAAAAAAAAAATGACAAAATGAGGTGTTTATCTATGCCTTCCTGTTGGTTTGACATTCTTTTCTCTATCACAAACATCCTTCTTTACAAAGAAGCACAAATTTCTCATCTACTTCCTATTCTAACTGTTCTACTTGTCCCATCATATTTCCTTATATTTCTTGCACTGTTTTATCTTTCCTTTTATTTCCCTTGACAATAAAGACATGATTAAGCCTAAGCCTCTCAACCTTTAAAAAACCCAAGCACCTGAAACACTGCTTCCACTCTTCTCCATTTTCTTTTGTTTTATGCAGTATTCTAATTACAGTTGCCTGGAGCTCTTTTCCCCTCAGTCTCACCCTCCTCCTGCTTCTCTACTCATCTAAAACTCTTCTTACGAAACTTTTTAATCACACATTTTTAGCTGAAAGTCGGTTTCATCATACCTGAGCCATCAGATGCTTTTACCAGTCAGCCATGCTGTTGTTGTTTTTCCTTATGTATCTTGTCATTCCTTGTGTTTTCTTCTTCCACCCTATTATGGAATTTATTTGAATTTATCTTCCATTTTTCTTACTGTATTTTGGGTTTTTTTAAGAGCACACAGCTTTTTTTTTCATTAGGGTTTCTTGTTTTGTAACAACACAAAGCATATAATTTTAAATGAGCTTAGCTTTTTCTTAAATCATTGTTGCAGTCAAAGCTAGTAAAATTTAAGTAAGAAAAGAAATTCTGGAACCTGTACAGAAATGGCTTATAGAACTAAAATGTTGTAATGAAACATGGCACTACCATTAACAACTTGAGGACATTATCGGAAAGTGTAAAGCTAAGCAACCTTTCCAAGCAGTTAGTAGCATATAGAGTACTGTAAATTAGGGCTAGCTATAGGGTAATAATCACAGCTACCTGTAGGCAGTGTAAGTATTTTATTTGGTAATTACAATGCTATATTATCTGCTTTTTATACTAGTTTCATCACATAAAGAAAAATGGGAAATGAAAAATAAATCGAAACACAGTACTTCATCTTACGTTGTATTCTATAGCAAGTTTTTTCAAATAATTATGTTGCGTTTTTTGATGACTATGTAAAAAAAAATCCCCTAGCATTCACTTATGTCAAAGTCCATAGGTGGAAATCCAAGATTTTCAAAGCTGCAAAAAGTGTCTGGATAGTTTTCACCAATACCTTTGAAAATTGTCTACTGAAATCCAGCATACATGGTTGAAATACTGCCATGGAATATCATGCCATCTGTACACAACAGAATCTCTTTGTGTAAACAAAATGTTTCTAAAACGCTTCATGACATGAGAGGAATGAAACGGCTTGTGAAACATCAACGTCTGCTGTTGAGTAGATTAAGTTGTTTTAATGAGAACAACATGCTGCAGTTCTGTGGTTTTCAGAGAAATAGCATTAGAGCTGGCGGAGTTGCAATTTGTAGCTAATCAGAGAGGTTAGCTAAAAATCTGCTGGCGCTGCAGTCGGAGTAGATCGGTATCCGTCTCATTTTAACCATATGCAAATTAAACTTTTAGATGACCCAATCTTCAAAACACTCTACAATAAGATTTTGAACCTGATATTTCCCAAACCTACAACTGGAAATTTGATCTAGTCTTTAAAAGTTTTAATTGAAATCAACATGAGTACAAGACAACTGCTGCATATGAATATTGTAAGCAGAATTACCAAACTATACCTACGTAGAATATAACTATTCTATGATTCCATGATTCTATACATCAGGAAAGATTATTTAGACTATTTTTGCACCTAACCTTAGTGTTAGAACATTATTAAAATTAATATTGTTTACAGGAGAGAGATACTGGATCATTATGGCAATGCATATTCCAAGTGTCCTGCTTTCTATTTGGACTTTTCTACATGATTTGACCTTTAGTACAGTAAATTTTGTTCTTGAACATTGAGAAAAGTGTTCTAAGGTTAGTCCATAATAAATGAGAAAATAATTTAGAAGTAAGTTCAGGCCTCATCAGAAATTCTCTGCAGTGGGAATTAGCATATGAGACTTTATATAAAGTTAGAAAAGAAAAACAGCTATGTAATACATATTCATAAACTGGATCCATAAAGCTCACTCTAAAGTGTAGCATTATTGCATTAAAGTAATTCAACTTTTCAATGAAAATGCCCTTAAAAATCAAATAATAATTTCTGCAATCTTGATTATTATTGTCCATACATGATTCAGTAATATCTTACTTGCAGTCTAAAATTAAACTCATGAATCTGTAATCTCAAATATTGTGTTTTTCATGTGACCGAAGGTGGGAAATAGTCAATAATTTACTTTTCATTTAACCTTAGATAGAACCTAACCAATTATCTTTCAGAACTAATACCGATACAGAAATGAAAACAGAAAGAAAGGCTGTACCCCCAGGAAAAGAGATGCACTCTGATTTAGGGGAGTAACAAGAACAATAAAGAAAAACCTGTTTTATTACAAATGCAACCAGACTATGAAGGCTTTTCGACATTTTGCTTCTTCAAAACTTTATTAAAGAATATTATTTCACTGTTTCTCTTTCCAAAATGTCTCTGCTGTAGTAGGAATATGCAATAGGAGCTCTTGGGCTGGAAAAGGAGGTCAGGGCAGCAAGACGTGAAGTGACTCTTCTCATAGCAAGGCACCTTCTGGTCCAAGGCGTTTCCCGGCCTTACACAGGGCAATTGTTGGGGACAATTTTAGGCTATGGGATAAAAGTTGTCTGTGTGGGATGGGGTAGGAGAAGTTCAGGCTTTGTGGTGCAATTCTGCTTTTATTTCCTTGGCTTATGCAAAACTCAAACTGCTGCTGAATCAGCTTTTAAAAGATTTTTATGACTTACATGCATGAAAATGTAGTGTACAGAGCTAGAGCAATATCCAAAAAGTCACATTTTGTAAGAGCAATGTAACTAAGTGTTGTGGTTTACTGTATAGCAAGGTTCCCAAAGCAGTGACAGGGCAGACACATGGAAAGAGCAGGCATGTGTTGGTATTGGAGGTCTCAAATGCATAAATACAGATCACAAATGGCCAATTCCTAATCATTGAAAAAATGCAACCATGAAAGACAAGTGGAGGCAGTTTTGGGGCGTAACAACATTTACATGTGTCAAACATGTTTTAAATGTCTTATGGTGAACAGAAGATAAAAAGGGTGCATTAAAGGTGTACAGCCCTTACAAAGCGCACAAAGAACAGTAGGAAATGCCAAGCTCCAGCTCTGTCTCTGCTGTTAAGGATGCCACATGTGCTTATCTGCAGTGGTGGCATTTGATTTGCCATTCAGTTGTGGATTCCGTAATCATTTGTAAAGTACTACCTTTCACCTGTCTTTTTGTGCTTCTGAAAATTTGGACTATGTGCCAAAACATGTGGCTCGCTAATTTCAGATCATGCAGTGATGTTCCTGGGGTCAGTGAGCTGTGTGGGAAATGGTTTTCATAAGCTGGTAGCCTAAAATGTGCTTCCAGATCTTTCTATCACACTGCAGCATAAAAACCCGAGCAGAGCTAGATCATCTGCTGATGTAAATTACTCTGTCTGAAAGCTGTGTCAGCTCAGGATCTGCTACCAGAATTTTATGCAGAAATTTACACATAGCCAGAAGGTTTGCTTTGCAGAAGCAGTTCAGGCTTTATTTTATGCTGCTACATGGAAGAATATGTAAATTATAGAGGCACCAGACTTTTTTCTTCTTGCCTCCAGATGTACTATTTCAATTCTGATATTGCCAGTTTGTCTAAGCAAGGTTGCATTAGGTCAATACTTCATGCTATTCCTGAAGCATCCTATTTTTCCTTAGAGTCTCTTCATTGAATAAATTGCACTCTAAGTCAATACTGAGCAAATCACTGTGTTCAGAGGCACTATTGAAGACAATGTGTCAAACAACTGCCTCTTTTAATTTGAAAGTTTTTATGGGTAAGAGGCAGCCAAAAAATAAGCACAAGAAAAAAGTGACCAAAAGAAATTTATTTTTGAGCTATGCAGATGTGCAAAAAGCTCCTTTACTTTGGAATATATTCTAAATTCAGTGCAACTTAAAGTGTCAGGTTTGGAGTGTTTAATAATTATCAATGAAAATGAAAAAATTAGTTTAACAAACAGATCAACATTTTTTCTTAATATTCTGTGTTTTCAAATAATTCCTCTAACTTTTATTCTTGCATGTTTGCCCCATATTCTGGTAATGGCGAGAGGAAATTATGAAATCCTGCATGAGAAAAGGTATTATAAAAGGAAAAATAGTTTCATATTTATTATTCAAGTCCATATGATAGTGCTGTCTCCTCATTAACATAGTTCTGTGCTCTGCTTATTATAAAGCTTTCTTGCACATGATTGTAATTCTGGCAGACTTTTAACTCCTGTTCATATCTGGCACACTGAGTGACTCCTGGAAGCTTCTCACAAAAAATATCCAGCAGTTCCTGTGCAGTATTTTGTCAAAGGCTACGCTCAATTGTTAAGACTAGAAGTATATGCAGGAGGATGTTCTGAAGCCTGAAATGGAAGTTCCATGAGTCTTGACAATGTTTGTCAGGAAAACAGTTTCAATGTTTCTCGTTCAGACAAATTCTCGGTTGTTGAAATGCTTTTCAATTTGTTCAGTGTGATTAAATTTACCATAAAGCAAAAAAATCAATATAAAGCCGAGTCAGACACACCTGCTGTCAGCTGAGGCAGAAAATGGGGGGGGGGGGGGGGGG
>JANRGW010081762.1:0-120952 GCA_024733675.1 Psilopsiagon aymara | reverse complement strand
GTGGCATGGTTTAGTGTGAGGTGTCCCTGCCCATGGCAGTGGGGTTGGAACTAGATGATCTTAAGGTCCTTTCCAACACTAACTATTCTATGATTATATGATTCTATGTACCCTCTATGCCAGTTAAGCACAGTGAATATGTTATTGACCACATATTATCTAATAATCACAATTTATTACTTAAATTATCTGCACATAATGTGGGCTGCTTTCTGTAAAGCTAAAATTGGCTATTTTCACTTATAATAACTTTCACTTGCAATCCATGAAAAAAAACATTCTCTCTTTGGTAGACATCATCCAAGCAAATTAAACCTTGCCATAATCCAGCCATTAAGAATGGGATAAGACACATATCTCAGGTAAGTCACTAAATATGTCTTGATGGGCAAACACTGAAAAATAATTTTCAAGCATCAAGAGGTTACAACAGTTGAGTATCCAGATATACCTGTGTAGAGATTTACTAAGCTTCTGCTCAGAGATGTAAGTAAGCAGATTGTAACCCAAGATATTTGGTATTTCCAGCTCCTGGCACAGTAGAATTTTGTTGGATTACAATGCAGCTCCACCTCCTTTGCTTCTGTGAGCTTCTACTCTTAGTCATTCTCTTCTTTCCTACTTCTCCTCTCTTGCACTAGCAAACCCTTTGTAACCCATTCATAAACAGCTGTGGTTTCTGATACATTCTCTATTTGAGCAAGAAAATTATCAGGAAGTTATTTTTTATTAATTTCACTTTCTATCAACTTGGACTGTAAATGCAGGATGAAGATTTTTCATTTTATAATTTTGTATTTAAACAAATTTAACAAATGAATCTTATATTTGATAGTGCTCACATCTGGTATCCTGATAACCTATTTTCAGTGCGCATGTAATTAAATTATTTCAGAAAGGTTTTTGCATACATATACACAACCACATCAACAGCTATAAACTCTAAGGCATCATGACAGCACCAGCTAAGTTTAACCAAAACTTTCCATTGGAGCAGGCCTTTTTGACTTCCCTAATTTATTTTCTTTTTAAGACTAAAAATTCTTCAATTCTAATCTCCGTCTTTGTGACTGTTGTTATCTGAAAGACTTGAACATAAGCACGCTAATTGCTTTTTGTTAAAGAGAAGAATGTAAAAACACTTGACAATGATAAAAACAATTTTCTCCTTTGAAAAATTCTATACCATCAGGGATAAAGTCTGCATAATTTGGATTGCAAAACTCAAATATGATAAGGAAGTAGCTCTTACCTAAGATAGAAACTTTTAAAAAAAATAGGAAAGGTGGGACATTCTAGTTAGAAGCATGAAAAGCATGCAAAAGGATGAGTGCAAAAGGGGACAAGGTATATGGGATGATTTAAAAAGCCACATAAGAGAGTTAAAAAAAATAAAAAGGATGAAAATATGCATTTGTTTTATGAAGTTGCTCATAAAGCTCATGGTTCTATAGATTCATTTTTAGCAAATGAAAAGCTTTTCCCAACCTCCTGTTCAGTGACAGACACTACCCTAGTGAGATTACTACCCTAGTGAGTTTACTACTATAATTTTATTTAGGTTTTTGTTTTCAGCTGTCCATTACAAACTCAGTGGTAGGCCCTGAACAAGCTGTCCAAGCTGCAGTCTAGCTGAATGCCAGCCACTGCCACCACGCTAATGGCTCTGAACAAAGCCCAGCTAAGTTTAATACAGAGTAACCCACAGCCACATCTTTTTCTGAAAAGTCATTTCAGTAGTTAATATTAACAAAATATCCTATATCTAATGGGGTTGATTTTGGCCAATTTATTGGAAAGCATAACACTGAAAAGAAATTGCCTTCAATTTCCTTCAGACTGATTCCCTGATATTCCAGCTGTCACAGTAAAAAGCCTTTTTGTACATAATAAAACACCTTCTTAATAGTTCAGAGTTTTCTTGAATCTGTACTTCCAATTAGGAGTCTTTATAAAGCTTTATAACTTCATTGCTCTCATGGGTAGAAAGTATACTGTTTGATGTTAAAAAGACTGGTGCTTGCGCAAAGAGCAGGCATTCATACTTCCCAGAACTCAAAACATTTGTATACAAACTCAAAACTTGAAGGACATACTAAGTGCTAGCACTCATTTGAGCACTCTTAAGTTTGTGAAATTAGTCAACAAAATACTCACTTAAGTCAGAACTCTTTAAAGGACTATTATGGCAGACAACTTATTCAAACAATTACTTTCATTTTCAAGTTTCTTTAACTTAGGAAGAAAAAAAAGAAAAAAAAAAAAATAAGGCAAACCAGGAAATTACTTTAAAAATTTCTTAAAGTTACTGACAGGGAAATGATCTCCCTCTGCCCAAGCCAAAAATTTTTAGAACTTTCAGACAGTTGCACAATGCTTATCTTTCCAAATAAACTAATAGCTAATGTTAATTATTTTGGCTATGATTTTTAAAGTAAATATTCTGAAGTATTAAATGAACTCCCAGACTTAAGGAAACATTCTTACATAAATATCACATGAACATGTTCTTAAAATTTCATATATGCTTACCTCTTTTACTGAACAAGGCTATGCAGCTGACTTTGTTGGACAGAAATCTTAAATCTCTAACTAGAAATCTACTAATCAGGGGACGCTCTAAAGCGTGTTGAAAAGATACCTGTTTGATTCCCTCCCTCATGTTTGACCCAAACCCACCATTAATTTCACATGAATATCTCCACAAAGCTATCCCTCTGTTGATTGTGTTTAGGAAGATGTTCTTCAATGATTTTTCTGCTTCCCCTACCCCCCGACCTTAAACTTTTTAGTTTTATTTTCAATAAAATTATATAAATATATTTTTTTCTAGGGGTGAAATGCACATTTATTCTGTAGCTTCAAGCTGTAAAAGCAGCTCAAATTCCTGTTAATGACAATGACAAACATATTTTTTACTGCTTTGAAAAGTTGAGGTTCATATGCACAATTTAAGCATCTTAGATTGAAAAGTTTTCCTTAAAGTACCTCAATATCTCCTAAGCTACAGCTGCATGATGATCAATAGGAATGCCCCAGGCCTACATTCTACACTTGTTAAATCTCGTAATCTCTCCACAGAATTGAAGCTCTGAGACCCATTCTGAAAAATAACCCAACTTAATGCCAGGTAACTCTGCAGCTTTTCCTAGCTGGAATTTCTGGTTTCAGTGGTTCTACAGTTTATGGAAAATAAAGTAAATAAAAAAGTGATCTTTTTCCTCATCTTTGTCACATTTCTGTTCTGAAGTACATTTCCACTACTGTCAACCTTGTGAATACTCTCATCTAATGTGTTTTCGTCTTTTTCTCCCATGTTACTGCAGACAGTTCTTTTCTTCGCCTCAAATATTTTTTTTCAGGTTTATTTTACATTTATTGGTGCAGAAAGGTGCCAATGTGACAATGACAAGGAACTAGAATATCCTTTATAACTAGAAAATGGCATCCCATAGGCAGGAACAGAAGTGAAATTTGTTCATACAAGCCAATACCATCAGTATGACAATAACCTACTGTCACTCCAGGAGACCATGCAAATAGGTTTGTTTGGAGGTTATTCCTGTGATCCACAGCAAGAAATTGTAGCAGACTATTTTGGGAACTGGGACTAGTTCCTGTGCTGGTTTGCTGGAAGTCTTTAGGCAAGCACTTCAGGGCACCTTACCTCTGTTCCACCCCTGTTGAGTGGTGATAATGACAACAGTTTCTGAGTTAAAAGTATTTCAGCTCTAGATTGGCATGTTGTTCTGGTGATGGTCTCTACAATTTGGCATATAAATGGCAATCAATGCCAACTGTGACACCCTTATTATACAGGCAACCAAATTACAAAAACTTATTAGAAGGAAAAATCAAAGGTGATTTTCTGGAAAACAAGATTCCAGAGCAGACATGTAGCTCAAATTAAGGTTTATTACAATAAAAATGTCTAGCATCAACAAACAAAGCAACTGATTTCTGTATTTTAACAGGATCTGACGTAATTAACAACCAGCATCTGACAGATTTTCCCATTAGGTTAAAACTCAGAAAAAAATATATATAATAAGACATATGAAAACCTTTACCTGGCAGCACAAAAATATTAATTTAATATAAATAACAAGCACATGTCAAATGAGTATTTCAGTATGAAAGGAAAAGGTGTTCTACATTTTTTGTCAAGTTACTCAGCAAACTGACTCCCTCCAAGATATATATACATAATTAATATGCTAACTGTACGTCAAAAGGACCTATCAAAGTTTGGAAGATAATTAGATGCATGTAAGCCTGTTGTCTTCATTGAACCTAACATTTCTTCAAACAGAATGCCATAAGGGGACTGAAATTTCTGTGAAGCTATTCAGTAAGGAAGTTACTGAAAGAATTTGTTCTGCATGTAGCTAAAACTTTGGACTCATTATCTATTGTTAAATCTGATATTTCATAGAGCAAATTGCAATGATTATTTCTGACTGGCCACATGGTTTTTGTTTTTCTTCTCGTACTAGGGGGTTGATCTTACAAGATTCTGAGCACTCTGGCCCTGATTCAATAAAGCACTTAAGGATATGAACAGTCACGTTGACTTCAATATTTAAGAGTAGCTAATGGATAAGGCCTGAAAGTTTACTACCCACCATGATTGACACACTAATGACCACAAAAACTATAGTTAAAAGATAGCCTTGAACATGTCTTCAATTGTTTTAGACTAATAGAAGGAAGGAAATGGAGCAAAATTAAATAATTTCCTTTCTGGATCATGTTTCTTGAAGCACTACTGCTCGAAAAATAGGCTATATAACAGGGGGTAAAGATTTTATATTTAATATCACAGAACAGGGCAGAATCTGCTCAGGGTATATGAAGTGCATGTTTCAGTATCTACAAGTTTGATTGTTTCTGTGAAAAAGTTATAGTGTGATTTTGTGGAACACTGTATAAATCCTGTGTCAAACACCACACCACCCAGAACAAAAATTATGTATCTCATTGTATTGAATGGTTAAGCTGTCCTACAGTGAATATAAAAGTAAAAATGGTAAGTGGTGAAATTTATGATGTTTTGCATAAAGGAAAATATTTTATAATCCCTGAAGCATCCAAATGTGTGTACAAAGGATTCCTGAAGAAATGCTCCTGCTTTACCTTCTCCCAGTATGCAATCCCTGATACACCTTTACAAATGTATATCTAATACAGCACAGCACTGCTTCCAACCCACCATTCTGGAGGATGAGCAGCAGCATCTGCTCTGCAGTGTAACCTGCCTGTATTCCACACCAAGAACTATTACATAAATAGTTGAAATAGAATACAGTGAAGTGTTTTCTGCCCTCAGCCTTGCATTCATCTGTCTATCAGGCCACTATTCTTCCTCATACCAACAGAACTCTACAGTGTGCAAGTTTCCATAACTGCTTTTTCTGCTAAAACTCAGATGCTAGAGAGATCCTGAAAAATATAAAGGGACAGATTAAATATAGGCAAAATCCAAGTGAATTAATGAAGCAATGTTATTTACTAGTAGTTACTTCAGTTTTGAAGACACAATTAGTATAAAGTGATCCACACTGTATTTATCGGACCATAGTAGCAGCATAATTGAAGAACAGTTAGGGAAGGAATACTCCAGCTTACTGCTGAGGAGCAAAACATGACCTCAGTCAGAACTTGATCATAACACATATTTGTTCATGACCCATTCTATGCCTCTCTGAATCACGGTGTTTATTGCCAACATTTGTAATCTGAAGCTAATTGCAGGACAAGAAACAATGATAGAATAACAACTGTTATCTAATTTACGCAGTTTAGTAAAATGCAAAGTGGGTTAGGCAGACACAATTTACCTTCAACTAACAAAATGCTACACTGATGTGCTAATGCATTGTGAGCTGCTCTGCACTCTTCCCTGTAAAAACTGTGTTGCTGATGTGTACTCTCTCAGGCATTTTAGGTAAAACAAAAAAAAAAACAGCTTAGGCTTTTTAACTGCTTGTTAGCAATTAGCAATGCTTGTGCATTGATTCATCCAGAAGGATAGAAAAAAAGAAAAAAAAAAAATCCAATGTAATATGTTTGGTTATTAAATTTATGGTATTCGTGACACCTCTGAGAAAAAGAACTTTTTAATAATCACTTATTCAAGCAGTATGAATAAAATAAACACCAAACCCCTTAGTAGACATTTAAGCTTCATTCCATAAACACTTCTTAATAAGGCAAACAATACTGTTTCCTCCTCTCACATGGAATATAAGCAGTATATATTAACTCATAAAGATTTTGTTTCTCACATTATGCCATTTAAAATAAACTTTCTACAGAACATATTCTTTGTATAATACAATGTTAAGCCTTTCAAAAAAATGGTATTAACAATTAGTGTGTAATTTGAAGACAGGCCTGAGCCACTGTATTTGTACCCACATCTAGACCTTGGAATCCTCAAGGTTGAAAGATGTTTATATTGAGGGATATAAATTTGGTATCATTCCTACGCTGGATTACCTCCATCCTCACTCCTTTCTCTCCACACAACATCCTATACAAAGTGAGTTCAACAAAATCTCATTCTGGTTTTCTATTACAAGGAAATTTGCTTCTTGTAAGCTCTAAGTCTCACAATAGCTGCCTGCAGCCTTAACAGAAGCTTCCCACATTACTCTTTTATAGCCAGATTTTGAAAGGTAGCTAAGTATCCAAAAACTGAATTTAATGAAAAAGAAAAAATACCAAACAAGCAAGTCCAAGGCTTGCTATGGTTATACATCTGTTGAAAATGTCACTAGGTACTCTATCATTAACTGTAGCCTACTGTGTGACTTTGTCAAATCTGGACATTAATTTACCTGGGGAGGCTACATTGAGAGTAGGTAATCTGCGAGTCCTTCCCAGTTCCAAAGTCGAGATACAGACCCATCTTACTGCCAACTCCTCAGTAGGAGGAGATGGACAGGTACACCTGCTACTGCCTTCTCTCTCTTACTCTATACAAAAGCTGTACAGGTGGATTTGCATACATGTACAATGCTCCATGAAGTTCCAAAGCTGCACTTGCAGCACGGTAAGCATCATGGCATGTCATATCAGGATGTCGCTTTTCTGAAATGTTATTCATAATGTTAATAGCATTAATATGTAGTTTCTAAATCTGCAGTTTAAGACTACGGCTCTGTGAGAAAGAACAGAGTGAAAGCACATTAAATATCTATAAAAACATGTATACAGATAGGGTGATCAGAGTATGACTGTTTTCTGTGTCTCCAATGCAAAAATTAGTATTCAAATTAAGCTAGAAGTGGCTTTAAAAAAAATAAAAAAAAATATGGTTCTTCCTAAAAAAAACCTTAAACTCTTAAACCTCTGGAATTGCATAACTCTGGAACTTAAGGCTTAAAACTCTATAACTCAGAATGTTTCAAACGCCCAAAACTTACGTGACCCTGATAGGAAACTATATATTATCATGAAAGCAAAATGCATCACAAGTGAATAAAAAAAATAATTAAATAATTAAACCCCATGAACTAGAAGTTGTCTGAAGGTGGGACAAAAATGTGCAGAAGTATCATTACATGTTTCCCTTATTGTGTTCCTTTTAATTTGCTTTTGGCCACTGACAAGTATAGAATACCTACTGGGATGGATCTTTGGTCTCCACTACTGTATATATTTTTATATTCAGCTTATGGCCCCAGGAGTAAAAGCAACTGGTGTTAAGAACTCATTATTCATCAGCTGCATACATGTAACATCTTTAAATTTAGATTAAAATTCCAGTGCCAGATACACTTTTTTTGGTGTCTTCCCCTCTACCTCCTGCTACTCATTCAAATAGACCAGTTTTCTTTCCAGTCTGTAGTGTTCATGGCCCCCTTATAAACTAGGCTAATTAAACAATACAAGCTAAAAAGAAACATGTGGAGGAAAACTGACTCAATTTACAAGAGGACACTCGTTAGTTTAAACCACCATCACCATGAGCATGATGACTCCCTGCTGATAGTTTAACCTCGCCTGGATCATAAGCTCAGCATTTTACTTCAGAACTTAGGCAGGCTAAGAGATCACTCATGAGCAGTTATTACCCCACACTTGATGAAAGACATTTTCCTAAACTGGCAGCACCTCAGTATGTCTTTACTCACAGCAGGAATGGTAGGATTGTTCCAAGTATGACAGTGTGAGCATAAAAGACAAAACTTTGACTGAATATGACCTAGTGATACAGTTTGGGAAAAGGAGGGGATGAATTTGATGGTAAAAAGCTTAAATTTCTCAGTTATTCAGACTGCCTACTAACAGATATTGCCATTGACAATCTTAGTGACGATATATGTATCTATATATATATAAAGTTCTGTATTTTTTGTTAAAATAATTTTATGGGTTGTGGTAATACTCAAGAAGTAATAAGAAATGCTGAAAAATTTGTACTGGGTAGACAGGTATTTTTGAAGGTACATAAAGATACTGGTATTGAAAACATTTTTTCCTGAAGAATTACAAATCAGGTAAGATTTTATTTGTTAGTTGGACAGTTAATTTTTTCAGTGCCTTGAAGAGAGTTAAGTCTTGATAAATGAATTTGCAATGCAATATTGAATGCATCTCTGCAGTTGGACCACAGGTACTCATCCCACATAATGATGGTCTATCTTTGAATTGCATTCATGGACCAGGTAATTTGCATTTACATTTCTATTTGATCTTTAATGTAAGTTAAAAAAAAAAAAAAATGGAGCTTAAATTTGTATTCAGTTATTAGGTTTAAAAATAAAAAAAAAATGCTACTTTTAAATGCATATATTAAGTCATATCAAATACACTTTTATAACTATAAAAGGTATTCTGGAGTATGATTCATGACATACTAAGGGCTTGTGAACAGCATGCTCTATGTAAATTTTAAAATGAAGCAGTAAGTGGATCAACCATACAAAGTGATGAATGTACTGGACCAAACCAGCCCAGTATAGCCACAATCTGCTTTCAGCAGACATCAGTGGGCACCTGTTAAGCAGAAGCAGTCTTCTGTGCTGTCTGAGCTCTGGGATCACAGCAGGTAGTTCTGATTTGGCTTGTGATGCTTGATTTCCCGGCACACTTTGAATCTGTTCCAGTTACATTCCTGGGTCTAATTGTTGGACAGCCTTGCCCCTAAGCCTCTCATACCAAGAGCTTTAATCACCTACCCTCAAAGGTATGGAGGTTTAGAAACAAGTAAAAGGAAGCCAGTAACAGTTTTCTGTTGTGCCTGTGAAAACATGAAGAAATGCAGTAAACTGTGCCCTGGAAAAGATTCCCCAGCATTGTCCCATCTGCAGGAGAGATGCCACTGAGACTGCCTCTACTGTAAATGTGATTTTAAAACTTGATTATTCATCCAACTAATCAATTGCATACCATTTGAGAAGTTGCATACTACCTGCTCTACCAAATTGTATTAATTGCTGTTGATGCTTTTATGTCAGCCACCAGGAACATTTTAAGCATTGTTAGCACTTCATGAAGCAAATGCAAACCAAATAGTCTGAGTCCTGTAATCAGTTTATAAAGTATAACAAATATAACTGGAGATGGTCAGATGTTCCTCTTTTCATTTTCTCCAGGCAGGAAAAAGGCAAAGACACTTTTCCTGGCACTACATTAGGCCTAAGTGAGACAAGGCTAGGGAGGAGTAGGAATCACACAGAGATGCTTCTCACAGGATATTCTTTTAACTCTGGAATAACTTCCCATGACAGTTAAAGCTGACAGCTACCTAACCCAGGCAGGATGCTGGAGAACCCTACAGGATACAAGCATCTGAGTCAGCTGTAGCACACTTGGAAAAGCAAATTATGCAATGTCTACTGGTGAATTTCTAAAGAGGTGATCTAGTCAAAGATTCCTGTGCTGGGGGCCAGCTTTACTAATTAAATCTCTAAATATATGTGCACATTATGCATACCCACACAATCAATCCCTGCTGACCCAATGTCTCTGTATTCACATGGAAGTATGAGTGCAATACATTGGTGTAGAGTTCGCTGTAATTACCAGTGAGGTCTTCTTGTTGAAAGAACCATCTGGACCAAACTGACACCTTCAAGTACAAATATTTTCGTAATTATATATCTGCAATTAGAAAACTGCCAGCTGCTCAAACACTGAACTTCCTAGTATAACAGTTAGTATCAAACTAAGTATTTAATTAGCTTTAAGCAACTACTGCTGAATTCTTTACAATAATAGCTAGAAACTCCAAATGGTATTGAAGGGTTTCATTAGCTTCAGTGGCTCTAGTTCCACGAGAAAGAACTATTGGATAACATGGGGAAAGCTTTCAACTATTTTAAAACCTGTCATATGCAATACCTTATTGCAAACAAAGAGTCACCACAGTCACTTCATATATCTCCATGAGCCAAGTGAAAGTTAATTTTGTTTTCCTAAGATCTGGCTTTAAAAGCATTCATGGCAGTTTCTGTTTGCTTTCCCTTGGCTTGCATTTTATTCTTCCCCGTAATTTAATTCATTATTCTTGTTTGGTTGACTTATCAGACAATGGAGGATTCTTTGCCTTTCCCTGCCCTAAGTATTCTTTTCTTTTTCTGCTTTAGCATTTACCAGAAACACAAAGAAGCCTGAAGCCAACTCTTAATGTATTTTAAATATTTGTCTTTTTAAGCAAAACCAAGGGGCAGATATATTGATTTTAAACATCCAGAAGTACCTTAAATGTTTAATTTAAACAGGGGGATGTAAATGCACACAGACTTCATTCAAAGAAAAGGAAACTAAAGCTCTACCTAAGCAAGGGGAGTTGCATTGTACTTCAATAACAGACACTAAGAAAATGGTAGTGGAGGCAGAGGACAGAAAATATCATTGTAAGTTGCTGTTTTGGAAAGGAATCATCATTACATCAAATGACATTCTATTATTTTAATGTATTATAATTATTGCAGCAAGTGATGAGAATAGATGCAGAGAGTTCATATTATTTTTTTCCTTCTGTCTATGGAAAATACTTTATTCTCATACACAAATTTGCAGCAACTTGAAGGCTTTTCAGCTGAAGTCTAAAACCTCAGCTCTCTATTTGCCAAACCACTGAGGCACAGAGGAAACAGAATGATCTTCTTATTTTCACACTTTCAGTCTTGATTACTGCACAAGATACTGAGAATTTTAATTATCCTATGTAGCTAATATTTTTAAGCAGAGGGTTCAGAGTGCATCCATTCTTGGTAATGGATGGTACTCTGACTCCAGCACCAAGGATTTAAGAGAATTAAGCTGATTCCACTATGAGACATAAATAGCACATAATTTCTAATCTCATGTGGTCGAGATGGCCAAAACATCTGGCCATGAGCAAGCTCTTCTTTTCATTTACAGCAGTGGGATTCATGCTGTTTAAGGAATGTACTGTGTTTCTCTAATCCCAGGCCTAAGTCTGAGCCAGCAAGTGGAAGGCATTTTCTTCTTTCAAAAAGAAGCTATTGTATTCATATAATTGCGATATGCTTTTGTAACGACGGTCTAGCAAAATTATGTGCATTTGCTAAGCATCTTCCACTGTTTGAAGTGCTAGCATACATCCTAAAGTAAAATTATTATTGCCATCACACCCAAGCATTCAAACTGAAAGATTGTTTCAGAAAGAGATTTATTTAATGTAAAGTCCAGATCCTACATTCCATTCATGCTTCTCACTTACTGAAACTAATGGGACTTAAGAAAGAACACCTGAAGAACAGGCCTAGATAAGTCTTTTCCGCTACCAAACTGTGGTGTATTATGATGCGTATATATGGAAATAGGATCTTCCATCTACTTACTCAGACTTTAACTCAAACACTGAATTCGTTTCTGAGTTCTAGTTAACAATCATGTCTTTAATGTACAATAAAGCCAGTTCAGTAATAGCTTGTAACACCCCCTCTGTTGCAGTTGTTGCACACAACAGCGGTCTGATGAATTCTATTCAGAGGAATAATATAAACACAGGAGCTTCAGCTCTGATGTCATCACTGTGTTCTTTCACTGGCTTCCTAGAGGCACATTTGCAAATAACAATGAGGAACACATCTTCTCATATCAATGGCAGAACTATCTTTGAATGTTAAGAGATATGACTGTGCTTTCTGGAAATCCTAAAGTACATTGCAATCTATTTAGGTGGCCTCTGCAGACTGGTATTCCTAAAGGACAATCCCTGTCATTCAGAAAACAGTAACAACATCTGTATCACAGATGGGCCTTACTGATAGGACTGAGCAACTTGAATGAACTTCAGAGATAGCCCTACTTTGAGCAGATGGTTGGAGCAGCCGATCTCCAGAAGTTCCTTCCAATCCATTTAAATTATTCTACGATCCTGATCTATTTTGTCCTTTTTAGACTGAGTAAAATGGTTCAAATTCAATTTCTGAGCTAACAAAGGGACCAATGAAAATAAAGAAATAACCTCAAACAACCTTAGGAGCATGTTTATGTTTTTTAAGTGGTATAAGGAATCCGCACAGGTCTTTCCTTCTGTTTGGTTCTGTAATCTGTGGTGTGCTGTGACGCTACAATTTTGGGAGGCAGTACAAAACTATTCTATAAAGCCATCTTGGTTTGGGATAAAATAAAATAAAATAAAATAAAATAAAATAAAATATAAAAGCAAAAATCTCAGGCCTTCAAAAAATTGTCTGAGCACTGAATTCAGGAGTAAAACAAAAATTCTGAGCAGCTATTATTATAGAAAATAAATAAAACTATTCCAACTAAATGAAAGACTGCTATTTTAGTAGCTGTTAAAGTTTTCATTTCAGCGAAAGAAATTCTATATCAACATAACATACTGGTTTAAATGTCTTAATCTTAAAAAAATTTAAAATCTATATAATGTATTTATTTCACCACCACTGCAACCACCTTGTTAGGACCATGAAATTGAAATTTTCCTCAATTTACAAATGTCCAACATGTTCAAGCTTGCAAATTTTATTTCTTCAATTATTTTTTTATGTTACCTCTTACCATTATGAACATACTTATTTCACATGGTTTCATGACAGTTCTTTAATCTTTATTTGTTATAAATCACACATCTTGATTTAGGACAACAGAATATCTGTGTTCCACCACCAAACAAGTGCTGGTTTTAATGGCAAGAAAAAGTAACTAGAGCAATCAACAGGGCCTCCTGGTTTCACCCACCATGTAGGAGACAAAGAGGACAATTCTCTATCAGGAAGGATGTGAACTCTGACTGCCTATCTGCAATGAAAATAGCGTAGACATCAGGCAATTGATGAAGGTAGATTTTCTCTCATTATTTTCTATTGCAGTTGCTGCACTCTTAGACCTCTTATAACTCCCTAAACATGATGAGACAATGCAGTTCATGCAGCAGAAAAATGTGTGGGTACATCTCCCAACACAGCTGGCTCCAGTAACTGCTGTCTTTCATAAAGACAGGACACAGCCAATATACTTCTCCTGCTGTGATCCCTGCATGGTGAAGCAGACTTTCTCTGCAGTAAATTGTCACCAGTAAATTTACAGTCAGTATCTCATCTATGTGCTACATAACGTCTAAACTCCTGTAAGAGCTCATAGAAGTTGATAGCTTCTCAGGAGCAGGTAACTGGCTTTATTTCAGTTCCACATGAGGCAATGGTTCCTGCTGAGTTACTTGGAACATATGCTGTCACTCAGAACTCTATTTCTTTTTTAAAAAAGAAAGGAAAAATACCCGAAAAACTGCTATATTCTGCCCCTCTTCACATACCTTTGCCATCACTGTTCACTTTCTGAGAAAAATGAAGGTGTCTTCTAGTGTGTGTATGTGGCACATACCTAAACACCACAGCGCATGTGACAGAGCTTGCTCCCAGCACATGATGAAGAAGGACCTCTGGGTATCTCCCTTATAAGGCTGGATGTACAGAGATTCACAAAAGATGAGTCAGCTGTACAGTCAGCTACTCAAGAACTCAACTAATCCATCCCTGGCACAAGGTGACAGGATGTAAATCCATGTAATTTCTACCATGTCTGTGCTGCATCTGTCTTTGAAGATCTCCAATTGTGGAGATTACACCACTTCCAAACACTTTTATTTCCAAACTATGAGCCACTATGAGAATGCTGATTACTTTACTTCTTTTTATAGGCATCTATAGCCTTTAATACAAATATTACCTCCAGGTATGTTATGCAGGGTAGTATTCAGCCCCAGATTTATATGTCAATATTTAGGTAACTATGACACAACGTTTACTTACAAGCTCAACATAGAATCATAGAATCATAGGATAGTTAGGGTTGGAAAGGACCTTACGATCATCTAGTTCCAACCCACTGCCATGGACAGGGACACCTCACACTAAACCATATCACCCAAGGCTCTGTCCAACCCGGCCTTGAACACCGTCAGCAATGGAGCATTGACAACATCCCTGGGTAACCCATTCCAGTGCCTCACCACCCTTACAGGAAAGAATTTCTTCCTCATATCCAGTCTAAACTTCCCCTATTTAAGTCTGAACCCATTACCCCTTCTCCTATCACTACAGTCCCTCATGAAGAGTCCCTCCCCAGCATCCCTATAGCCCCCTTCAGATACTGGAAGGCTGCTATGAGGTCTCCACGCAGCCTTTTCTTCTCCAGGATGAACAGCCCCAACTTATGGATGAACACCCTCCTTTGAAATTGAGGGACTAAATCTGGCTTACCTAATTCATGCAAGCACTTGCAGAGACCTACAGCATTAACCACTAAAAGCCTACAAGAAATCTGGGTAACTTCTAGAGAAATGAAAGAACTATTACTATACAAGTCTGTGCTTCAACATTGTGGAACACTAAAGGCTGTACTATAAACCTTGCAGAGAACTGCACCAGGTATGAGGGCAAAAAAGGAGGAAGGCATAATAAGGATTTAGCCATGTTGCATTGACACACTTTAGAGTCACTGAGAAGTACAAATAGGACCGTTGGAACAGCTTAAACTTGTAACAAGTTTGTAGAGCACAAGATAAAAAACTTTCATTCTACTACATGGCTCATCTACAATGATTTTATGTGATTTTTCAATAGAGAAGTTATGAAATAAAACAGGCTATAGTAGGAGCTAACAGTACACTTCATGCTCATTCCCATGCTTTAGCACTGCACATAAAACATATTAAACATGTCTTCTGTTCAATGGCAGGAGACAAATTATTGAAATATTTATAGGTCAAGGCTTTCTAAAAACAAGACAGCACTAATGATTAATTCAGTTACCACCTTCAAGGCAATCTTTAAAGTCACTGGCAAACATCCCCTGGTCCACTGAAGAGAGCAATCATTTTGAAGCATCAGGGCCACCAAAGAAACAAGTTTTTCTACTGATTTAAGCTCTTTGCAACAATGTAGCACACTAAAAGAGCAATCCAAGTAACAAATCATTTGTATTGACCTTACAAAAAAAAAAAAAGGAATTACAGCACCTAAATTATCACTATAATTGGTTGACATCTAGCTCAAGACATTTTCTTTGGAAAAGGAATATCACTGTATTGGTTGTGATTCTTTTCCCCATCAATTTTGGAAAACTATTAAGGTGTATTTCACTAGGGGTGCTGGCACTTTGGTCATAGAATGCAAAATCTTTCTTCTGCAAACAGGCTGGAAGGGAAACAATTCCACCTGGATCAATTGTTGTACTGGGCTGAATTTTGCCTACAGAGTGTTAGTTGTACAAACTTAGGCCAGCAGGAGTCATCATAGCCTCCTGATCTTTGAATACTCATAGCCACAAAAGCTCTTTGTAACATTAGACCAAGTTTGGCTTCCTATTTAAAATTTTACTGAAACAATTTCTACTGAAATAAAAATTATCTCAGCTGTGGCAAGATTCAGCGTCCCAACGTGACTGACTGTAATTTTAGGATAGCTGATTCATGTAATTTCCCTCTGCTAGACATTTACACAGATAATACAAAGGGAGACCAATGTTTCATTCTAACATGAAGGCGAAAAGATGGAAGTATTGGTGTAGGACTTAACTTTGAACTATTGCATGAGGTTCATCATATTATGGTAATGTTCTACAACTCTGATCCTGTGGATGAAAGCTCCTCACAAAAAACAGTAAAACAAAAATTCGACGAACCTGTCTTCTTCCAGTATACTTTGACCTGAAGTTGATTGTCCTGATAGAAAGGACTTCCAATTTTAAGAAAACGAGTGGGTTTTCTTCTTTGAAAGGTTGGGTAAGGATCTACCAGTCCTTTCTGGGGTTTCCCAGCAGAAGATGTTTGTTCCTCTACAATACACAGAACAATCAGGAAATTATTTATGTGTTGTATAATTACTATGTTAACAGTGCTGCAATTCAGAAAATTATAGTATCTTTAATCCAAATTATCTTATTTCAGTATCTTACCCAAATGAAATTAACATAAAAAACAAGCTGTCCATAATGGTTGAAAAGCATATCATTTGTTTGAAATCCAGTCAGAAAATATTTTAGACAGAGAGAGAAAAAGAGAAATACAATTTAATATGAAAATGCTCTGCAAATTTTCAAAAGAATCATAAGGAAAGGTAGTGCATTTATATTCCCAAAAACTAGAAATGTTAACACACTCACTCTTTAACCAGGCGTAGTATCTGTATAATCATTCACGGCCTTTATATTTGGGCAGTGTTTGAATATACACAAAACCCAAGAACAGCATTGAGTGTAACCCACAGAGTGCCACATGTGGTTATTACATCAAAGTAAACACAGTCCCTTGGTATGCTATGTAGGAATACTGTGGTCAGATTAAAGATCTTTCTTGACCACTTTCCTGTTTCCAACAGTGAACACTGAAAGCTTAGGAAAACACTGTAAGAGCAAACTTAACTTTGAGCAATCCCCTTGGTGTTATCTGTCTAGCTTCCAAAAAAAAATGGTAATGGGATGTACTCCAACAAGAATTTCATTTAGCAAAAGTTTATCAACATTTAGCAGGGTTGACAATATTTATCGATCTTTTCAGTTGAAAAGCCAGCAATGCTCATTCAAACTGCATTTTAATTGCACACATGGAAATACATCCATTCCAAATCAGAAAATAGAATTTGCATCAGATTTTAAAAAGCTGTATTTAATTCAATATTACACATAAATGCAAAATAAAGACTTCAATAATAAGGAAGTGGAAAATTATTAATGACATACTTGAGAGAAAGATGGTAAGATTCAAGCTTCAATAATTATCATGAATACTCATGGAAACTTGAATATTTTGCCCTACATATAGCTTCAGCTGAAACCCACTTGCTTTTTGGCCAAATTTTACTTTCTTAATCCTTTGCTAATCTGATGCAATTTTACATTTTCTTTGCTTGTTTTAAATTAAAGCAAAACTACCAAACTTAAGAAAATGATTAAATTATTTTTCAAGGTAACCATAACTTTTATACTACCTGAAAGGAAATTAGAAAAAAGTGATAGAAGCAGACTTAAATCTATTTGTTATACCTCAATTAAAAGTATTTTAATTTTACTAAGTATCTGCTTTTATGTTCTCTGTCTGCTTCACTTCCAGAAAAACCAGGACACAGATTTAGAATATCTCTATATAAAGATCAAGAGTCAGTCTTGCTGCATTTCCCAGAAGCAAAGCTTACAAATATAGTGAGGCAATGCATTTCTGAGTGTGAGGAAATGTAATGCCAGAGGGCCAGGGTCAAAGCTCACAGAGGTCTATAGGACTAAATTACTTTAGTGGGTTATGGACTATTTTTTATTCTGACAATAGGAAAAGACACTGAAAAAAAAACAGAGCTTAATTCCACAGAGAGCAGAACAACTGACATAGGGACTTCAACAAAATTGGCATGTTGCTTCTGAACTACTTCTCAAAGGCCACAGAAGTCCCCAAATAAAGACAGGCCATGAATGTCATGTCCTAGATAATATTCAGGCAATATTTTCCTTCTTCTTTTTCACATTTCTCCATCTGCTTCTGAGCACTCTCAAAAGTACCTCAAGCAGATCTGGCTCTGTTCCTAACTAACTTCAGTGAGATTCAGAAGATGAATTTGCATCTCCTACAGGAATAGGTTTTTTTTGCTTTTCTATGTCAGCTATAATTTAGCCATTTTTAAAAAAATGTCCAAAGAGGTCCAAATACACTTCTCAACAGAGTGCTCTATCCACTAAAATGTGTGATATTAGATCTCAGGCACTAAGAAAATACTCCTCATTAACTAAACGTATGCTCATAACTTGAACATTACAGTCAAATACTTTGAGTATATGAGAAAATGAAAATATTGCTCTTAGTATAGCATTACTTTGGTTTAAAAAACAATACAACAATTAACAAACCTTTTGGTCCAAGAAGGTCACCACAGCAAAATGAAATAAATCACAAGGCACTGGAAAGTCTATAACGATGAAACCACCAAAGGCACATATGAGGTACAGGGTAAATTAACTAACTTCATTTGGACATTAGTAGATAGCAGACTTTCACAGAAACTGATGATGGACTGTTTTCTGAAGTAAAACAACCAAGGAGAGGGCAAATTATTCAAGCAAAATTGTGGAAGGAATCTAAGTCTAGCTGTGACAATAATAGGAAACAGGTGCCACTGGAGTAGACATAAGATGATGAAACCACCAAAGGC
Organism: Psilopsiagon aymara; assembly: GCA_024733675.1. Lineage (NCBI taxonomy): Eukaryota > Metazoa > Chordata > Aves > Psittaciformes > Psittacidae > Psilopsiagon > Psilopsiagon aymara. The sequence goes on along the minus strand of JANRGW010081762.1, from coordinate 102,305 downwards.
ACATACGAGAAACAAAAATCTTCCTCTCCGAACACAAACCCACTGCTGATACAGACTATAAGAGACAGAACACTAGTGAGGCCATGGAGAGAGCTGATACTATCAGCAAAAGGGTTTCTCACAGTAAGTGCAGAACGGTATAGAAAAATTACACAGTCCAATATCAGTTACCTTCTGTTTAGAGAGTTTTTGTTATATGGAAAGTCTTTCTTTACTATCATGTTTAAAGAGTACAATGATGAAACCTAACATCAGGACTAGCAATAAAGCCTGACAAACATCTGTTGATTAATTATCCCTGCTGCTAAGAGGAGAAAGTTTATAAAACTATTCTCACAGTAAAATGAGAGAAGTTCAACAGTCTGGCCAATGTTACTTTGCCTAGGTAAATGGTAACAAGAATTTCCTCCAAGTCACCAGGACACAGCCCAGTCTCAGACCCAGGTGAAATCCAGGCACCAGCCTTCTCCTGTGTTCGGATGTAAACTCAACTCAGTTGCATGTCCTTTCTCAGAGCTGTGATATGATACGGTGAAATGCCATTCAAGATGATTCGACTGAAAACTAAACACCCTGAAGTTTAGAACTGAGATACAGAACTTCACAGAAACTTCTAATCAGAACAAAAAACAAAACAAAACAAAACAGGAGAAGGAAGGAGGGTCAAAAAAAAAAAAAAAAAATTGGGTTTTTTTTTAATTTGAGAAATCACTATATAAAACATTCAAATTCCAGATAAAGAATAGATAAAGAATTCATGTGTTTGAGTAAAATTACTTACTATTATTCCTGGTGTCCTGAGTTGTACTAAAGTGGAGAGAAACCTTAGCACTTTTTAGGCGCATCTGGCCCCAGCGTGTTACTGCCTGCAGTTCTACATTGTAGTTACTGTTGGGTTGAAGTCCTTCCAGAACCACATAATTTTGGGCCTATAATAGAATACAAATACATTTATAGTATTACAGAAACAGGCACTTAATAAAAGCAGGCCTGTTATGTTAGGCACGCTACTTTTTTGAAATCAGAAAACAAACTCATGTATAAATTTCAACAGAGCAAAATTTCCTTTCTTTAAATTGTATTTTATTAGGCTCTGATTTTCTGTGTAATTTTTAAAATATTACCCTTCCTGATGTTTACATAATTTTGGTAATTCCTTGGCAAATACAGACACTTATTGTATATGAAAAAAATAAAAGTTTTTTTCTACAAAACATTTTTTTTCTTCTGCTAAAATTATTTTAGCCAAAGAAATTTAAACTATTTGTTCCCCAACTTCTGTGTTAGCAAACAAACTGGAAACTTTTTCTAGACAGTCAGTCCACAGATAGTTAAAATCCAGCATTAACTACATTTTTCAACATATTCTATCTGTTTCAACCATTCATATTCATGCTCCAGAAAAAAAATTACAGTGAGACAGGATTAATATGAAATATATTCCAAGAGCCTACCTTTTCTCTAAAATATGTCCCTGATCTTCTGTATTTCCCTACAGTAAAGGTCAGAACTTGGTTCCAATTACTGTAATGTTGTATACTGGCTATATTGTATTTATAGGTAGGATGTACCCTATGCAAAATGCCAACACAAAATAAAGGACTCAGCTCAATCTTAAAATCCTTCGGGTTTTGTTACTTAAGGACCAGCTTGTGGAGAAAAAGCTTCCCTGTACTTTTAGGCTGTAGGCTCTGTCATGAAGATCTCCAGCCAATGGCAGCTTTTCTGAGAAACAGAAACTTATCCATATAGCACAGACCAACCCTACTCCTGTCTTGCCAAAGTGGTATTTTAAGAGTACAACAAAGAACTAACTTTCTTTTCTGTGCATATTTACTCGCACAAATTCAGCACACAGCATTCATTGCCTTAATTTCTCTGAGGGTTTGGTGACTGAGGGACAGAGAGAACTACAACTTTTCAGCTCTCATTCGTCACATTGAAGGTGGGCAGCCAAAACACAGAGTTAACATAGACTTGGGACCAAATTCCCACAATACACTTACTAAAAACACTGAGTATTAAATTCAGGCCTGAAATCTATAAATTATTTCTATTTCTATTAATTACTTTAAACCAATATGCAATATGCCTAGGGATATCAGAACAAACAATTTTCCAGTAAAGCAGTATTTGATACATCATCCAAAAATCTCATAGGAGCTAGCTGCTACGGAAATATGTCAGATCTGTGGTACAGAAGCTTATTTGAAGAGCTTTCAGTTGTTTGGTTTTTTTTTTTTCCCTTGGACCTACACTATTTAATGGTTACTCTGTGTCACAGGGTCACAAGTTTTACATGCTTAGTGAAGAGACAATGTGAGAGATGATGTTAGCTTTTTAAATAAAACAAAGCACTGTATCTTTAAGAAACACTAAAAAAATAAGCCTGAATTCAGAGGACAAATAGCATCTAACTTTCTATTCTTTCCTGCAAATCCTGATAGCAATTGCCTGCATTTTAAGGCAGAAGTCTACTTCTCTCCCTGAGTTCGGCGAAAAATAGGGACTGGGAGATCAAAATTGTGTATGGGGTTGGTGATATTAAAAATAAAGACCACTAGTTTACCAGCTGCTGAGATCTTTGCAATTTGTCACATATTTTATACTTATACTCTATTTTGTGCCAGAAATAAGCCATACTTCTGTCTCACTTACTATTTTCTTTCTTACCCCATCAGTAATCTTCCTTCTCTTTTTTTTGGCTGGGATTACATATTTGCTGTATGTCCAGCTCCAGAAGACTTTGTAGTGGTGCACTGGGATATCAGGCTCTTCTGGAAGATCCCAAGTAATCATTACATTTACACTCCCATCACTGTTTGCACTGATATTGGCAATTTTGATATTAGATGGAGCTGGTGGAGCAGATGGATCTAGAATTTAAAGCAAATGAAAATATTCTAAAGTAAAGATCATTTTCAGTAAGGTAAAGATCGTATTCATTTTACCAGGAATACATGAGCTGGATTGAACATTCTCAATACACTGAAGAAAACTGAGGCAAAAATTTCCAATAAGTGATATGGCTTCTTGTAAATTCTAGAAATTCAAACTTTACTGAAATAGAAATTATGGGTTAGCATCTGGCTTTGTCATTATTCTGTGTAGTGGTAGTTCACAAACATTATAAAGCTTTACCAAAATGTACTAGACTATCAGTTTTACTTCAGTGATACACTACTTAAAATACATAGTGGGCATTAAACACACCTCTCCTGAAGTGGCTTTGTACAGTTATCACAGAATTGTATGGTAGAAACACTGAATATTTTTTGGTGTTGCCAGACAATTCTCAGATGAAAAAATTTAATTTCCACTTTTTGAGTCTTTCTTCAAAATTCTAGTATCGATATCTGTGGGAGATAAACACTTGCTTGGAATAAATATAATTAAGATGCAATGATAGGTTTTCATGCAAGTCAAACATTGGTGACAAAATAAAAGGCAACTGCAAAAACAAAATTAAAAAACGGAATAAAGGAAAGTCATAATAATTAAGCTGTGTTACGAATCTGTAGCCAAGAAAAAAAACAATCTGATCAAAAAAAAAACATTTTCATTTAACTTTTTAGCCAAATGAGCCACCACTTATTTGCCAGAAATAAAATTGGAGGTGAGCAGAGGGCACAGCAGGCATTAATCTACTGCATGGTTCACCTGCATCTTTTTATAAGAGTAAATGTGCTGTTAAATACAATTTCCAGGCATACTATGTTCATCAGATAATCCCTATCACAGACTGTCTCACTGAAAAATTCCATTATTTAGTTCACGCAAACAGACACATTCAGAATTAATAAAGACAGCATTTCCCTTTTAAAGATCAGCAGATGTGAAATAATTGCTCATTCCTGTTATTTAACAAGACTCTTGGTTAAATAACGATGGATGCAATGTTCCTGTTTCCTCATACATGCCATTTTAGTTAAATAGCAATGGATGTCCCTGTTTCCTCACACATATAATTCAACCTAACTTCTGGTCATAAAAATTACAAAGCATACTTGAGTTTAAGAATTCTGGAAATCTAAATCAGTTCTCAAAATAATGAGAATTCCTTATTTCTTCTTTTTTTTTTTTAATATCAGCTTGCAAGCCAGATCCCTTTATGGAACCCTTTTGTATGAGTGTAAAAGCTATTTATATTGGAAGGGATATATTTAAGAATTAGTTTATTTAAATGTTTTATACTGTTCTCCAGCACAATTTTCATTTACTTCTATAGGTTGATAAGTAGATATAAAATGAAATTTGGGTATAATAAATATGAGCAAAATCATGATTCAGAAATCCAAAATATTTATTAAGTATTCAACTCCACTAAATTTAAAATGATAGGTGTTTTCTATGTTATATGACAATGTATTACGGCAATAAAAGATTTATAACCTGAAGTACAACATGATCATATTACTGTAGGTGAATTACTCAGGTTATCTCCCAGAAGTACTATGCATCATGTATTATTTATAGATAACATATGGGATAGAATTAAAGTGTTTCAGAGAATATGCCTTCACAAATGGTCAGATGTAAGAAAAAAATTTAAAAGAAAATCCAGTAGCATTCCTCCTTTGCTATGGTAGAATGTAGAAGTATTAAAAAGGCATTGGGTAACTGCAGTTAAGAAATGAAAGAAGAATACCATTTTAAAAGGAACATAGACGTGAAATAAAACAGCAATAGCAGAAACATTTTCCTAAATGCCCCCTTTCTTCAAAGTCACTCTTTTACAAGCCTCGCAAAAGTCATCCTCAAAAATGACTTTGAACAAGAGGAAGAATGGTGGTGCTAGCAGCAGAAGCCAGAAAAGGAGATCTGCAGCTTACAGGAATGAAAAGGTGAGACATTTGAAAGTGACACATTTTCTAAAAGAGCTTTTTCAAAACTAGTAGACTAATCTGGAGAAAATAATTATCTAGAAAAAAGTAAGATGTCAGAGAGAAAAAAACCTTATTACAGCTCTGCATTTAATCATCTGAAAAACATCACAACCAAACTGTAGAGACAGAACACTAAAATATATCTTGGATTTACCTGAAATACAAAGCCACTTAGTGAGCATTTTATTCAGCTAAGGATCCATTCCTTAGCTGCAATTGCAATACCACTATATAATTTATTCATCTATTTCTACATATTTCTGTTACCTTCATCTCTATTACAACTGACAGAACTATCATTTTTTGAGCCAAACCCCCAAGAATATTAATCTTTTCTTTAATGCGAAAAGAATTGAGTTTCACCAGCAAAACAAACAGGTAAGAAGGAATAGCAACAAGACAAAGTATTGTGATCTCTGTTATTAACCGGAGAAAACCCCAAATGACCTAGACCCCATCCCCAAAAAAAACAAACAAAAAAAAACCAAACAAAAAAACCCACCACCACAAAAGCCACATACAAAAAAACCCCAAAAAACTCAAACACAGACCTTTCCAAAGCTCCCCTCAAAAATCACCCCTCCCTAAAAACACAAATTCCAAAATACTGTTAAGTATAAGAGCTAGCTCCTCCATAATGTATGCCTGTCATTTACCAGGTACCAGACTTATTGTTTTCTTATGCATTACTGAATGGAAAAGTCATGCTTCTACAAGGTGCTCTGCTATGCTTATGTCTATGCAGCCTAAAAGCAGTATATAACTCATGCTGAAATACTTCAAGGTCAGGTAACTGGTACTGAATGATAAAGCTTATATACATAAAGTGTTTGTTAACCTGACTATGAAGCTGAACTGGCATATTGCTGACCATAAAGCTAACAGACATCCTACTGTTAGTGTATCTGTGATGCCTTTGACTGACTGCCCACAAGTATAATTCAGATACATAAATATTAAATTACTGGAATGGAAACTACTGCCAGTTTTTCAAATGCAAAGTTCTGAAATTTTATATATATGAATTTATCTGAGTGTTAAATTAAATTTATTGGTTTGCAGAAATAGCAATGCTAGTTGCAGCTTTTCCTTTGCAGTTTATACTACAACTCAAATAAAGTAAAAGTCATTTTATGTATACCAGAATTTGGCACAGACAGCTGTCCTCAAATATGAAAAAAAACAAACCAATCTGGTCTCAGCAGCCTGACAAGTAAATCACTTCTCACTGCTAGAAATGATAGCTTCATTAGGTCAAGGCTGAAGCTGCTGTTCCAGCACATGGAGCAAGTACTGCATTTGTCTGGATTGTATCTGGCTTGAGTATACCCAAAGGGCTTAAATTCTTGTCTTGCTGGCTACTCAGCCATCATAAGCAAAATTCTCTCTCTAGTCCCCAAAAGGGAGAATTCCTTGTAAATAAAAGAAAAAGAGAAAATGCTCACTTCATCACCATTTCAAAATGCACATCTTCCCACACGTATATTTGTAAATACAGTAATAGACAATTTGTATTTTACAATTTTTTTTATCTATCAGTAGGATCTGGAAGCACTTTTACAACCTTAACAAAAGAGTATGAGCAAGTTGTGTACAAGAATTGCATCACCGCACACTGGTGCAATGCATCCACTATGGCTTTATATGTGGCAACCGGGGTGAAAACAGTAAATGATCTGGAATATTGTCAGAGAAGGAAAGAATGATATTGGAACCAGAATTCTCATTCTGAGCTGTAAAAGTGATAGCAAGCTTGACTCTAATTTAAAGCCTTTTCTAAACAACTTTTTTTTCCTGACTTAAAATGGATTTAACATTGCTATCTTTTTAACATTAGACCTTCCAACTCTCAAAATCTGCTGAAGCTGCTCTACAAACAGTAATGGTTTCCAACCATTAAACAGTTACAAGACATAAGCAGGAAGACTGGCTTTGCCCAATGGAAATGGCACATATAAACCAGCTGTGCAACAGCATAAAAGAATCATTGGTCCCAAAGGAGCGACAGAAGGAATTTTACTGCCGGGAGTGGGTGTCTGTTCTAGTTTTTCTAACACTCAGTAATGTATGCATGAAATCACATTCAGCATGGTACTTATGTGCTGTGAAAACAATGTTGTCTGCTTCCTTTTGCTTGACAATTTATCCTGTGTATGCTAGCAACTGCCTTCATGTTGAAGATAAAAACCTTCAGGACACACAGAAGGATCAGATGGTTTGGGCTCACTGTGTTGATCTTACAACCTCATTCTGTCTTGGAAAATTCACTGTACCTAACTACAGACCAGCAAGATAATACAGAAATGCCTAACACTTATCCCTTTAGGTAACTACAGTCTCTGTTTACTAAGAGTTCATTCTTATCATAAATCTTAAGAAGCTAGAAAAAAAGTAGCCTAAAAATTCTTGCAACAATTTAAAATTTGTATTACTATTGTTGAGCAGCTTCTTACCAGTCCAGTTAGTCTATCTGGTGCCTGCTTAATGGGAGAAAAGCAGAGGTAGCTTTTCATCCAAGGAGACTCATATGTGGATTGCAGGGACAGTTCTCTTCTGCTCCAGAGAAAATGAAACAGTTGGACAGTGCCAGTCAAAATATTAAAAAACCATATTCAGGAACCAAAAAAGTTCTCCCAGGCATTCCATTATCTTTATTTATTGCTGTTATTGCAAAATATTGCCATTCAGTTGAAGATGAAAAAGAAAGCACACACCATTTTAAAACCTTTAAAATAGAACTGCAAACCACTGTCAAAATAGAAAATTTTGATCAATTTTAGCTGACAGTATCAATCTGAAAATCTATGTGCAGAATCTCACTTCTAGGAAAGAACTCACTCGCCTAGCTGCAGTACTCACTTCATCTTCTAGCAGCTCTGCTCCACAGATAGGCCTAGTCTAACCTGTGTTTCTTGTAATTCTGGAATTGCATATTGGCAAAATGAAGCATCACTTCATTCTTGTGAAGGTTATGCCAGACAAGCACATACAAATCCTTCATTTCCTTTATTAAAAAGAAATAAACAACATCAGAAAAACCTCTTCTTAAGCTCTATTTCATAAATTATCTCAGATATGTCACTTATTGTTTACAGATTAATGCCATGAACACATGAGGCAGAGCGGAACAGTTCATAAACCTTCACCTCCAAAGTTTATAGTATAAGAGCATCAAAAGTTGCAATAGATAAAACCTCAAAACACAACTAGATGCAGAATGGTAAGCTGAAATGCCTGATGAAATACTCTTGGTTTTCTGGTTTTACCTATTTCATGACCAGAAATTAAATGAATTTGGTTAATAAGAAGCTTTATTTAGTGATAGAAAAGTTAATGGAAATTACATACCTCAGCAGACTTCACATTAATTTGAATATACCAAAACCTTTCTTTGCTGAGTCTACTCAGAAATTGTATTTTGTGCATTTGAAAAAAAAAACCAACCATAAACCAGTATAAAACAGTTTTGTGTAAGCAGACAAAAAGTCTCTCTCCAAGTAATTACAGGACCAGCGTTTTTGAATATTCCTTTTAACTGCTAAAATATTTAGCGACACAGACATTGTGGTGCCATACTCCTCCCTAGATTCAGATTATATATCATGTTTGTCCTACTTTGAAGAAAAAAAATAAACCCAAATAATTTGTTATTCATTATAACTTATGAGCAACTGGTAGAAGTTCAGCATCTTGCATGAGAAACCTTCTTAGGAACTGCTGTCATGTTTCCTGATCAAAGGATTTCTTTTTAAAGTAAACTTCTGTTAAGTCTGACACAGATAATAATCTTCTCTTGGTCTTGGCACAACAGGGTGAAGTGAAACAGTACAAGAACTGATGTGAATTTCTGTCCACACTTCATATAAATGTAGCACAGACAGTCAGCAACCTTCCAAAAATAACCTGCCAAAGTCCACTTTCCTTTTCCAAACTGGAGGTTAAATCTGCCTGTAGGAGCACAGCAGGGGCCAGTAAATGCTGGCACTCAAAAAACTAGGCACATCTAAGCAGCAATTTCTTGCCTCTCTGCCAGGCAGGGGCTGCCACTTCACACTGAGCTCCAAAGTAGTAATTAAATGTCTATTTGACACTGTTACCACTATGAGCACCTACTTGGAGACACAAAGTTTAAGGAATACCAATTGAAGCATCCCAGTGTTATTCCCAACAGCCACCACCCAGCAGCATTTTCATGTGAGTCACCTAGCACATCTACACACTTATCTGGTGAACATGCTATCTTTATAATAAGCACTGGCAAGACCAAAGACTCTAAAACAGTCAAATGAGCTGCCATAGTAGGATGATTTTGGCTGCAAAGCTGACAGTTAACTGAACTCCTTGCTGTTTTTCTGGCAATTCACAATTTTCTGCCAAGAGCTGGAGTTCAGATTTGAAAATTGTTATTTTGAGTTACAGAAGCCTTTTGAACAATGCTGGCGACACACTTTCTGAAATTATCAAGATCACATAATTTTGGTTTATTAGGTAAAGAACATGCAGAGGTAGTACTGGCTCTTACTGTTCTTTGCACGAATTCCTAGAAGTGTTCTCCACCAGAAAGCCATGAGCAGCACTCAAAAGGAGCAAGTGGTTCAGGGGTAGCTGCAGAGACCACAATAAAAGAGGACTCTGGTATCTAACACAGTCATTTCAAAACCACAAGCTCCTGAAATACAAATCGCTGCCAGCTGGGAGACTATTCTGAAGACATATCCCTATGTGATTATCCTGCTCTTACAACTGTTCTCCAGAAACCTACTTTTGGCTGGGGTTAGATACTGAGCTAAAACGAGCTTCTGTATGACTTACCGTGGACATTCATTACCAATGTAGGCATTTTGAACAATATACTCCTGTGGCTAGCACAATCAGCAGAGGATGAATTTTTGGGGAAGTAATACAAATCCTGCCTGAAAATGTCATGCTCAAGCCAAAAGCTCAGAGTTATCATTATATACCTTTATGTAATTGTAATTATAGTGGCTCCAAGCAGAGTAGCTGGAAAATCTTTACAAACTCAATAAAACAATTGACAATTAACTCAGTCTGAAAGAAAGTAACAAAGTGCTGTATCTGCTGAAGTGCTGCTCATGAAGAAAAGCACAAATAAAAGCTACTGCTGTAGCTGAGTCCTTGCAATAAGCTCAACACAGCTTGAAGGAATTATATTTTTTATTCGACTGAAATGGTATGCTACTTAAGTATAATAAATTCTTAAAATAATACTTCTGTTATACTTCAAAAGCTTTGTGGCCAAAGCAGCAATAGGATGCTTATGCCAGCCAAACTTCCTACTACAAATGTGATTATAGCACCGAAAAATCATTAAGTCTAATGTAAAATTATTCCACAAGTAATTAAACATTCTATATCAGCAAATGCATTTGCATGCCTCTATCATTACACCTACAGTAAGATTTTTTTTAGGACTATGTCCTAACAGCAAGCGCAAAGCTACCATGGGAACCCATAGATGGCCACTGCCTGTGTTCCAAGATAATTCTGTCTGCAGAACAAGGAGGAAATGCATTCCTCAAAGTATGCATATAAGTATAAAGATTCTGTCACTACTAAAACAAAGACAAGACTTTCTATTAGAAGCTTCTTCTATGAGTTGAGTGAAGAATGCTAGATCTCATTCTTTGGCACTGAAGTCAACTAGCATGGTCTGACAATGCCCACATTATCAATTGCCTCTAAGAGAGGGTGACCACATCCAGAGCATATGTCCACTGGGAATAGTTTCTGGCCTCTGTGAGCTCCAATACTAAGCCCAAGAGTCATCCAGGAAAATGTTGTTTTCTGTGGGTCATAGGCACACAAGGGACAAAGCTAGCAACTTAGCATGATTGGAGGCTCGTTTCTATCTTCCCCATCCCCCAAGTACACAAATAATTACTGGTACACAAATAATCTTTAAAGTTACCTTATTACCCAAGCCTTTGCAAAACCAGAAATGGCAACAAAAAAATCCTGCAATACTTTGTGGATTGTCCAGCATGCCTTTCTAATGAACAGAAACATGCTACTTAGCATTTATACTCTTTATTCTTAAACCCCTACAGTTAGTGCTAGCAAGGGGAAGGTTATATTAAGAGAGCCCACAGTTCCATCAAAACAATGCTTCTACAATTATTTAGATACAAGCAACAAAAAAAAAATCAATACTCTATGAAACATATGGCAGCAACATATTTCTCATAAGTAAAAGGAAAAATAAGAGAAACCCCTCAGAATAACACACTGAAACCCCAGTTCCTTCATGTGTCATGGTCAGGGTCATGTTTTTTGAGACCAACCATGCAGAAAATGTTTTGAAGAAGCTTTATTCATTGAGACCCCTTACTGATGAAAGAATAAGGACACCTTTAAGCTTTAATTCCTTTGCTGACTTCAGAAAAATCTCACACCATTTCTAAAGCCGGTGGCAAAACTACCTGAAAACCCACCTGTTAAACCCTTCTGCCACAAAAGCCGGCAGATCAGGTTGCACTCCACGTGAGTGAGAAGAAGGCAAGCACCATACACAGTGGACAAAACTAACCTTTTGAGGATCGGAAGTGCTTGCTGGGTGCCGTGAAGCCTCTCGTCCCGTGCACATTCACAGCTGCCACGCGAAACTGGTACCACCTGCTTGCTCGGATGTCTGGCAGCCGAACGCGCTCGTCTGTAGTCTGGTGGGGAAAATCAAGTTTACATCACTGTTCTGACATGGCTAGTTGTGCTGTCCTCTCCCATGCAATATCTCTTAGTCAGGCTGAAGATGCACCAGTGTCAGCAGGCTGTATGCAATCACCTCACCTGACTCCAAGTATCACTCTGTACTGCAAAGCATTTACAGCTGTGGAAAAAATCATATAACCACCCCATTTTACAGTGCATTGGAAGTCTCTTCTGGAAAAAGTAACCTTTACAAAACTGGCGAAGTGTTAAATTCACAAAATTGGTTTTCCAGTTATCACAACCTCCATCAGTGTATACGGCCTAGCTGTTCAGGTGTTGACATTTCGCGGAACTCTTGCCCCAGGCCACACAACCAATTTCTCCAATTCTCAGAGAATTGGGGATCCAAAACAGTATCATGAAATCCATGAGTAGCCACCTTTTCTGGTTCATAGGAAACACAAAACCCTCAGGTAATGAATGCAAGCCTTCCTCAGATCTTTGGCACTTCTGTCAAAAAGACACTCGCAGACTTAACTCTTCCCTGCAGACTTTTCTCAGGTCATAGGAGATGACCTTTTCCTCCAACACCACCCACTGAGACTGCCAGTGTTATGAGTTCAATTTCCAACTTCTGTGGAGAGTGCCTTAACTGCTGAAATATGGCATAAGCACAGATGCTTTCAGAACCCTTTCAGCAGGAGGTGCTTTATGTGCACTTATACTGAGCCCTGCTTTCCTCTATCATTTTTTTTTCCCCTTTTCAACTTTTTAAAAGCTATCTTCTGCACTGTTTCTTATTTATCCAATGGTACAAACACCAGAACTGAATACAGCCTCCTGGTAACCACTGAATTACTGCCAAGTACAGAAGACATAGCATTTCTGTAGAACTCATCCACTTGTAGTGGATTTTACTTTTGCAATTACCTCTCTATCTAGTGTTCAATTTATTATAGGTTGTCATGTTTATTGCATTTTAATTTAATTCTTTAATCAAAATAAAACATGAATCTGAACCAACTGTCCTGTACATGCCTAAATATACTATACAATGGTTCCCAGTGATCATTACTGACCAAATACATGACCTCATTAAAAAAGAAGTGACATCAATTTATTTTTATAAGCCCTGTTTTCTATAACTTGAAAATCCCACCTTCTCTGCATAAGATTTAATGCTAATTGCAATGACGCCAAGTAGTTCCCAGACAAGGCATGGCATAACTTCTTTTTGCTCCCTTTCCAATCTGTATAAGAAAGTTGCAGCTGCTCACCTAACTCAGCCAGAAATTGAGGAAGTTGCTTCAGCTCTCCAGTAATGGTATTTTTAGAGCCCTAAAAAACTAAAATTTGCAGATGTAATCCTGCACTTAATCTCTTCATTTGGTGACAAGCAAAATTTAGGGAAACAGATAGCTCATTTGTGTGTGCATGTAAAGGAAAGAGATCCTCTCTAAACTGCACTATTATCTTCTCTCAGACTGGTAAGTGCTGCAGACTTTGAGCCCCTCACATACTGCTGCTACTCAAGAGTCCTTCTCCATTCAGACTGCTGAATTTGTCTTTTTAGTGTAAGCATGGGTAACAGTTCAGACATTTTCATCGTCTGCCTCTTTTTTCTCTTTTTCAGCATTTATGTTACCTGTAGAGTGACTTATCTCCTCCAGTCAAGGGGCTCCCCTAGGGAAGGAAAAGACTACCTGAACCAACTTTTTCTACTATTTTCATTTTATGGAGCACTCAAATGTGCTAGTTTTTTACAGCATGCTGAGGCACACATTCTCAAAAACTTATGGATAAGACACAATAGTGAACTAGAGTAATATAAACTATCACTGTATCAACAGAAAAAAAATCAGGGATATATTCAGACTATTGCAGCTGAAATCAGTATCAGGACCAGTACCTAATTCTAATTAACTAGTTGGGTTTTAAAATACATATTTGCTAAATTTAGTTACAAGACAAGAATGATCTGAATAGACTTGACCCCAAATTCCTCAGCTAAGGGATCTTGTTTGTCATTTGCATCAGCTCAGCTATTCTGCTAGAACTAATTAAAAGATTTCAGTTGTGTCAGTTTTCCATGGCAACCATGAAATGCTGTAAAATCAAATAATCTGTCAATCCATATCATCAAAATTATTATAATTTATGAACATGCCTTAGGCCTATTACTTTCATCATTCATTTTGTTGGCAAAGCTCCTGTTAAACTCAATGGCATGCCAGAGGTGTATCTGTAATTCCTGCATTATAAACTACTTCGACACCTCTAAGCAACTTTTATATAGATCTGATAAATTTCAAGATAGAGCTAAATACTACCGAGATAGCTTATATGACCTTAATCGTAAACTGAACTTTTTAGTTTAATTGCTTTAGATTAGTTCTCACTATCTAAGCATGTTTTGAGCTGAAATCATAATATTCAGAGTCCTTTCACTATTTATCTGATATAATTGTAAGGCCATACTAAATGATTTGTTAAGTGGTGTAAAACAACTAATGTTTGAATTTCATCACACACTTAAAATTCTGCCTAAACATGAGAGAAATAATTTTACTGATTTCTTAGACTGCTAGTATATATATATTTAAGAATCATAAATAAACCCCCAAATTATCATTATGGGATCATTATTAGTATTTATTTGGGCTATGCGTTACCTATTTAATTAGAAAAGGAATGTTTTGAATCTAAGCTACATTCTTAACAGGCGTGCATTTGGAATAAAATAACAAATGAGTCCTCAGATAAAAATCATTGGCCAAAATGTCCACCTTTAGCACCATGCAAAGTTCAATGAAAACAAGGGAAAGTTCCCATTAATTACATCAGGATGCAATTACATACATGCAATTATCTTAAAAATCTTAAAGAGCAGCATGTAAAATTGCAATGACATAACCTGGAGAACATGGAGAACAGCTTCACTCTTCTTCCCAAGACTGCATTTTAGGTCCAAGGACAACAGGACACCTCCAGTGGCCAGAAAGAAGAAAGTGGTTGCGCTTCCCAGTGAGAATTTGGCTAAGATTTGCCCAAGATTTGCCCAGAGCTGCCCCATTTTGGAAGCACTGACAATTCTACTCATCTTCCACAGCAGCCCTTACCTATTCAAGCCTGAGACCTCCTGAAAGTAGAACCCTCACTCAGTCTTTCAAAAGGGGATTACCTGCTACTCTCTTCAAAATGCCTAGAGAAATCTCCCCCTGCTGCTCATACAACCAAATAATTCAAGTGCTTATCCAGAATGTGGATAGCCTCTGTTCAATCACTTCCTTTGTGTGAAAGGATGGGAGAAAATATTCTGTAGCGTCTTGGATGTTGCATGCTTTGTTGAATTAGACCATGTTTTACATTCATGGGCAAAACTGTTCCTTAGAGAAAGGAAGGATGAAAGTGACAATTTCTCCTCAGGAAAAGGGATGGGGTAGAAGAAAGAGAATATAGTATCCAGCATATGATCCAGCAGCACAGGAGTTAGGCCAGACAGATGGGAATCTTGTGTCACCACTCCAAGGTGGTTATTTTTCTGTCATTCATATATATATATATATGCACACACACATATATGCAAAATTTGGTACAAGGTCTCTGCAGCAGACTGGTGCAGACAACTCTCCCCAATCCAAGGATTACAGTATTAAATGGACTTTTTCAACTGTGTTCACTCCCTCATTTTCACACTGTCAATCCTGACTCCTTTCTGTAATACAAAGTTTTAATGGATATAGGAGAGGACAGCCTTACCCTGCTGAGTTACTAGCTCTACACTTGCATTTGACACAACACACAATGATGAAAGAATTTGCAGAAATTAAAGGGATACCATCCAGGGTATCAGAACAGCTGAGTTTGCTTCCTCTGATACTACTCTATCAAAGGACAGCAGACCTCCCATCTCATGTGAGTGCAATCCCGCACAAGGTGAGCATGCTCCAAGAACGCTTACCAAAGCAAGCCCCTCCTGGAAGATGAAGAAAGAAGCATTTAGTGTACAGGCCTGATGATTAACTCCAGCAGGGATTTCTCACTGCCAAGGACTGAGAAACGTTTTGTGATGCTCAGAACCAGAATTTTAGGTGTCTCAGAAACTTTAGGTTTTAAAAAACGTTAGTTATCCACAAAGCTTAGACAATTCCAAAGAGAAGCATTAAAGTCTGTCACAATCAAGCTAGCAGTAAATACAGACATTGTTTTGGTTTGTTTCTTTGTTGTTTGTTTTTTTTTTTTAATAAAGGAACAAATTAATGGGCAAAACTCATTATTGTCTGCCAATATGTATACATACATATATATGTGTATATATATGCACACACGTTCTTGACATCTGTTCACACAACACACGTATATTCTGTCTGAAAATAACTCACCTGGCATATTTGAATTACATCATTAATTAACTTAATACAATTATATCTACATTTCAAATGTAAACAGTAATACCATTATTTTAGGAAAGCATTAGCACCAAAGAGAACTGTAAGTTTGCTAATAAGATCTACAGTAGACTCACATAATCAGCTAGGCTGGAAAGATCTTTAAAATCATGAAGTCCAACCATTACCTCAGGACTGCCAAGACCACTATTAACCCATGTCACTAAGGGCCTCATCTACACCATTTCTGAATACTACCAGGGATGATGACTCCACCACTTCCATGGGTAGCCTGTTCCAATGTCTGACCCCCTTCCAGTGAAGAAATTTTTCCTAATACCCAAACTAAACCTCCCCTGGTGCAGACTGAAGCCATTTCCTCTTGTTCAATTGATTGTCCCCTGGGAGAAGAGACTGACCCTCACCTCATTTACAACCTTCCTCTAGGTATTTGTAGAGAGTGAAAAGGTCCTCCCTGACCCTTCTCTTCTCCAGACTAAACACCCCAGTTTCCTCAGCCCTTCCTCACAAGATTTATTCTAACAGACTCTGCACCAGCTTCATTGCCCTTCACTACAAGAGAGACCTCAGTGTCTCTCCTTTCGTGAGGAGCCCAGAACTGAACACAGTATTTAAGGTGCATTCTAACCAGTACCGAGTACAGAGGATGATCACTGCCCTGGCCCTGCAGGCCACATTACTGCTGATACAGGCCAGGACGCTATTGGCCTTTTTGGCACCTGGAAAAAAGCTGACTCATGTTCATCTGGCCAACAATCAGCACCCCCAGGTCCTTTTCTGCAAAACACCTTTCCAGCCACTCTTCCCCAAGGCTGTAGCTTTGCATGGGACTGGTCGCCAAGTAGATGTGTTGCCATTTACCACCAGTCTTTGGGCTCTGCCATTTAGCCAGTTTCCAAATCAGTGAAGAACACACCCATGCAGGCCATGAGCAGCCAACTTCTCCAAGAGAACGCTGCAGGAGACAGTGTCAAATGCTTTACTAAAGTCCAATTAAAGAATATCTACAGCCTTTCTCTCATCAGCCAGGCGGGTCACCTTATTGCAGAAGCTGCCTTATGAGCAGCACGTGCAGCACTTAGGATCAACTGCTCCACAACCTTCTCTGGCACTGAGGTCAGGCTGACAGGCCTGTAGTTTCAGGTTCTTCCTGCTTGCCCTTTTTACAGGGAGGCATCACATTGGCCAATCTCAAATGCTTGGGTACCTGCCCACTAGACCAGGACTGCTGAAAATAATGAAAATAAAAAAACAAATAAATAATAGCTAGCTCTTCTGCCAGCTCCTTCAGCCGGTATTCTCATGGGATAAAGCAGTAGGTTCTGCTTAGCCGGTTAAACCTTAAAAACCAGCAGTGTAGGAAGCTTGCATAGCCAATTAGGACACTATACATCACAGCTAAGTAATACCTTACTTTCCACAGTTTTTATGTTAACCAATGGAAATTAGTCAAATAATTAATTATGTCAAGCTTTCCCAAAAATATGCAGTAAAAACCTAAAGTTAACAAAATCCCTTCTTCCTGAAGGGAAAAATAACTGAAATTGTTTTGAATGTGTTTGCTTGCTTTATAGATTTGGAGACTTAAATAAATAATGTGTTAATAGATTGAGCCTTCCTCTTTACGATCTGATGATACAGTAAAATACAAAGGAAACAAACTTGCTCAAAATTATTTTTTCAAGACCGAATGGCTGAGCTCTTCACAGCCTTTTCCTGTAATTAAGGTCTCACACTCCAATGTTTAGAAGTCATACAAGGAAAAACTCTCTTTGGACAAGAAAAGCCCAGAGGCCGTGCACACAGTCAAATTAGTCAAACTGGATATCCATCTTTCTTGCTTGATATTGCAAAATAAATTCTGTTGCATTCTTTGCACACAAATGTGACTGCCTGGTGGGATGTCTAAAACTACAAACACCATGGGGGTACATTACTCTAAAGAGACAGAAGTTCTGATTACTAGCACACCTCAAGGGCGCCCAGCCTGTATGTCCCATAAGGTGTACAAAGTCTGCAAAGCCAGTCAAGCATCCTGAAGACTACTCTGAACTGACATTCCCAGTGGGGTCCATCACACAATCAAAAAACATGTCTCTTGTGATGCAGAAGGGACAGCAAAGTTGTCAGAAAGATGTCAGCTGGAGGAAGCTTCTCCTGCCAAAGTGATTAAGTCAGCTACTTCTGCCACCACATAAAGGACATGCAGCAAAGGCAGCTGTCAGGGTTCCTGTCACTCTTACAGAGGAAGACGTTTCTGAAACATTCTCTGCTGTACAACCACTGCAAGGCAGAGGTCTGTAGTGGAGTAGTGGAGCACATATAGTTCATGCTTCCAGAAATGTACATGAGGTCTGTTTCACAGCAGTGCTCCTCCTCCAGACCTTTGCAGTCTGGATGCAACAGCCAAAAGAGTTGAGTTTCAACAGTCTAGCACATATAACATGGCATGATAACAGTGAGGATTAATTCAGATCTGGCTCATTTTTTTGCTACATGGTATTTTCCTGATAGCACAGACAGGAGTTTGTTTGCTGAGTATGGACAATGCAGATTTGAGACCTACACCTCAGCTGAGAGATAATAAATAAGTCACTGAGACTTTATCAGATTTGGAGATGTGCACGTTCCCTTAGGCTTGCACAAGCAGGATTTCATGCCAGGCTCTGCTGATGGTGACTCTCTGAGCAAGACTCCAGCATAGTGACAGCACCTGTAGCACCACACTGAAGCTAAGAACTTCACTTGTGAGTGCTCAGTTTCACAAGTTTGACATTATTTTAAGATATCTTTTTCCTACACAATCTGAATTGGGAATAAACACAGATTGCCACAGAATGTAAACTCTATTTTGTAGATAGATCTATTTATTGTTTCTTTCCCTTTTTTCCCAGCTATAAGGACGTTTTCCTGGTCTTTTCTTGTCAGCAGGAATGAGGGTGAAGCAGTTAAGATAAACATTTGGAACTCTGCCATCCAGGTGGACTGTCAGCATGTTAAATAACAGATTGAAACTGGGAAGGAACTAAGTGCAAATTTGTGCACTATTGGCTTCTCATCAAGAAACATTTGCTCATGAATCTTATATTTTCAGACTGGATTGCACTGAGTGATAAGAGCATGACACTATAGGCTTTTCCAAACTGGGAGGGTCACATCTAAAAAAAAAAAAAAACAACTTTACAGAGAATAAAGACTTTATTATTGTTTTCTGGTTTATTTTTAAAAAAATAGTCTTTTCATCAATTATATTTCTTATCTTTTTTATAAGACACAAGCCATGCTTTCAACATTATGTACAGAGTCCCGTGAACCTCAGAAGGACTAATTCTCTTATTTGCTTCCTTCAATGGATTTTGGTATTGAATTCTACATTTTTCAAGAGATTAATGGCTTTCGGAGACTTTGGAATTCTCATCTGAATAGATCATAAGGACGTGACTACAAGAAAATGCTACTCACTGGCATTATGCAAATCAAGCCTCAAGCTAGTTTTATACATTTTATCTATCATGAGCAAACCTACAAAATAAACTAATTTTGAAAACCTAAACATCTGAGCATTTTTTTCTTTTGGGCATAAGGAAACCATTAATTATTTCTTTACTGATATATTCACATATTTTTTATAAAGTCATTTTTAATACCAAAAGCATTTGATTCTTCTATAACTGAAAAACTGGAAGTGAAAAAACAGAAGTATTGAGTCAGTCTAGAAACCAATGAACCAGTCCAGTCTGGTTCATTCAGCAGTTTAGTAAGACCCTGGAGATCTGGATTATGTGTGCAACACTGTTGTGACCTCAAGGGAGACTCTATAAAGGGATCCTTCTGCATGAGCCTTCCCAACTGTAAGCAAACTAACTCTCCTCTAATCTGAAGAAGACTTTTAGACCAGGATCTAGAAGGTAGGGACCCATATCACTTTATAAAGAACTGACCTGTGCCACAGTTTGCCAGTTGGTAGCATCATCCTCACTTGGGTGGATTCCTTGATTCCACCTCCTCTGAACAACATAGATCACAGGCTCAATGGAAATATTGAATTTTGAAGACCACTTCACCTCTAGGTCTCCAGACTGAAGTTCTATGAATTTTAATTCTTTCCGAGGTTTCAGTGGAACACCTGTAATAGGAACATGCGGAGAAAAAAATATATGAATAATTTAAAGATGTGATTAAACCACATATAGATTAAGCCATACAAAAAAAATAACTAAGGAAAAAAGAAGATTGTTGGTTAGACAGACAGAAAAAAGTGGGGAATGCAGCATGGGAGTTCAGAAGGGCTCATAGCTGACCTATCTCTGCTGACAGTAAACTTTATTTTTATAGAAGTCTTCAAAATTATTTGTGGCATTTAAAAACTAAAAGATCTGAAAGTTGTAAGCTAAAATTCATCTCACAGAAAATACTTTCCAAATATGCTTTGGTAATCTGCAGAAAGATCCCTTTGATACCAAGCAGAATCAGCTATTCCTGTTCAGTTTTTAACGTAATTTGTCCTTAAACACATTTAATGACAGAATTTTCACAGCATGACACAGTAATCTATTCCACTACTTCTATCCTTACCATTAAAACCTTTCACAGTACCATGTTTAGTCTCCTACACTTAAACTTGATAGTTGTCCATGACGTTCACGGATTGTGAAGAACATATTCTTTCTTTCATCTACGGAGGAGCCTTTTATGTACCTCAAGACTGTTATCATGCACCTGAAAGTTTTCTTTTTCACTCTACTAACCTCAGCACACTCCATTTTCTTTTAAATCAGTGTTTCTAGACCTCAGATCATTCTTGCAGCTCTCTTTGGAAACTCTCCCATTGGCACACAAGCACTTCTTCAGAGTCAGGCCTAAAACTGGACACAGACTGTGCCTGAACTCTTACCATTTCACACATCTTATGATATACTTAAGAAAGCTGTTTGTCTTCTTCATGGCAGCAAGATCTTACTGACTCATGCAGTTGCATTGTATGATGTGTCACTATCCACTCTTTCATAAATATATAGGAAAAGTAATTCCAAGGCATCTTGGAATAGATAGCTCTTATGCATAATGTCCAATTATTACATTTTGAAGACAAGGATTCTAAAGTTTCTTTATAGTAAGTTCTCATTACACAGTGAAACTGAAGGATGGCTCCATTGTTTATACTGCTGGTAACATCATGTTTTTAAAAACATCCGCAGTAGCTTGAAGGAAAAAGCTCTTCAAATTTGGCATCTTTTGATTAAATCAACAAATCAAGTGTTGGAAACATTTCTCTAGAAAGAATTTATGAACTCATATATTTCACTGCACAGCATTTTGTCACTTCAGAATATGCCACAAATAAGATTTCTATGCTGACATCTAAACCTTTAGCAAGTTATCGCATGCACCTCAGTTATTTTGTCATTTCAGTGGGTGTCCACAGAAGTACAGCTGTATATGTTGGTTTCATAAATTGTTTCCCACTCAGTCTGCCACACAGATGACTGAGTACCAAAATTTCCTTAGGTGAACAAATCACTTTTGTATTTTAAGAGGTCTTCTCCTAAATCTGATTATACAATTAGTTACAAGTAAATAAAAATTGATCCTGTAGCCCTTGAACAAACGCAAAATCAACCTGAGTACTTAGATCTGGTTATCACAGCAGTTTAAAGCCTGGATATCCTCCAGCAGCCTCAGTCTTAGTCTAATATAACGAAAATTGCAGAACATGTCAGCTTGGATTTCCACATTTGAAAATCCTTCTTTAATTATGATGTACAATGATCCTGCAATTTGCATGTAAAGAAAACTTACATCTGCTTTGCATTAGAGGCAGTTGGATTCACTTGATTGCAAGTATATCAGCCTCTCTGGTGCTACGTAATTGCACGCAGATGGGGCGCAGCAGCACAAGCAACGGGAGCACTACACAAGTGCATTTTAAAAAAAATTTGTATAGCCAGAACCACCAATATAATATCCAGATGTGTAGACCAAATTACTCTTCAATGTGCTTTTTATTATGCAAATGGTCAGACCTTTCATCTTGCTGGAACAAATTAGTCCTCTGAAGTCCACAGCTCTTAACTGAGGAATTCAAATCTGATCACTGTATAGGTGCAATACCAAAACCCAGGAAAAATGTTTCTAAAGGTGTCTTTCAAACAGCACACGCATTGCTATGCCATGAAAACAAATGCACATTGGTCCTTCCTAAGAATCTGTATCTTTAATGTAATCTACAGGAATTTGTATGTTTCCATGGAAGGGTTTTGGACTGTAAGGGGTTCATTCCTGGGGTTTGTACCACTGTAACACAGGCGTTCAAAGACTCAGAGATGTGTGCTTTTAAAATTGTACCCTATTTTTTAATAAAAAACTATTTTTCTTTAAGCATGAAAAGAGCCTTTAAACTATGGGTGACCATCTGGCTCTAGCTACCCTACTGTTATGTTGTCATACCATCACACCCTTTAAATGCCATATCTTCTCATCACAATTTACCTTGTCCAGAACTGCAGTTCAGTCTGCTATATGGACTGTTCCCTTACACATTTCAGACAAAACTAGTTAGCCTGCTTTAGACAGCATAAACCCTAAATCTCTGTTAAAAAGAGGTCCTGGAAAGTTCACACAAGTAGGTGTATCATCACATCTGAGAGATCACTAACTTCTGAACAGAAAAAAGATGATGGGCAATGTTTTCAGCTATCACCAGCTATGCGTAGAAAAAGATAAATGTCATTGTCCCCTTTACTTGGGGAATGCATATGTACACGCTAGACAAAGTGAATGCAACCATACATTTTCCATCCTTTTAATTCCTTTTTTTTCCTGCATTTTTGAACTGTTATATTTCTGATCAGAGATATCGCTCCTTATTTCTATTTCTGAAGTACCAAATCTATTTCAGGCACTTATTGTTGCTTATAACATCATTATGTCTGCATAGAAAAAAAAACAAGTAGGCCATGAAGAAGGGACACTTCACTAGTGTCTCTTCACTAGTTGAGGTGATATAAAGAAGGTGATATAAAGAAGTCCTTCACTAGTTGAGGTGCTATAAAGAAGAAGGATGAGGAAGATAACAGAAAAGTAGGACAGAATATTTGATATCTCCAGTAAAGAGAAATAAAAATGTGAAAAATATGTAACTGATTAGGAATACTCCCAACAAAGATGAAAAAATACAATGACAATGAACAGTTTAAAAATTATAGTGAATGCAAGCCAATAAACAATTAAGGAAACATGTAACCAAACTTGCTATGTTAATCTAACAATATTTGCAATATATGACTTTGGTAGCTGTGTACTTACATGAATATTCTTTTAGAGCTGGGATTTAACATTCAGTACTAGAGGGCAAATCCAGTTTGTAAATCCAGATGTGTATTCTAAATCTACTGCTGTTACTACTATGAGCTTGATCAACAGTAAAACTATAGGAACTCCTGTAGACTCTTAGATTCAATATGCATTCATTTTCCAGCTGTGTTATCAAAATTATAAGACTAAATACTAAACTTACTCACTAGACCTTAGACATGCTTGCCGAGTTTACTCTTCCTTAGTGACAGGAAGGTCATTTACTCTTGGAGGAAAAGAATAGCAAACCTTCTCTGCTTCTATTTGTCCTGCATTGCAGAAAGACAGGCTGAAGAGGCTAATTAGCTGAATTCATCAGCTGAGAAGGCAGCAAAGTATTGGGCTTGCCCTTCCTCTGCAAGGCATATATGTATACTTTTACAAGCAAGCACCTCCTGCAGACAGGTGATAAAATGTTAGAGATTAGTTCTGTTCCAATATAATCAGGCTGAACAGCAGCAGACTTTCCAGTGTGTAGTTACACAATATACCATATACTGTCGTACCCTATGTCCTCTGCAAAAGCATATAGTCTCATTTCATTTGGTTAGTTGGTTGTTTTCACCTTTTTTCAGTGCAGTTATTACATTTACCACAATGCTTTGCAGTTTTGGTATGAAGCTTGATCATGTAAATCATTACATATACAATACAAATGCCAGTTTATCACTCTGATCATTTGTCTCAAGAAGGCAAAAGAAATAACTAAGTGATCAATTTTAATAATTTTCATTTTGAAAGGTGCTGTCTACAAGAGTGTGTTAATTTCTTACAATTGTAAAGGGGCTGCTCTGAAGTATCTTGGAAGCAAGAGAATTTCCCTTCTGCACTGGAAATCTACATCACAGTATTGCCTGCTGTTCAAAATACTTTGGGCACTATCTGTATCAGATTTATGCTTAGTCAACGTCTGTGACTTCTAGATAAAACTTTCTCCATTTATGTAAGTAAATAAGATAGCACTTCATGACAGCCCATTCTGTAACACTCAATGACAGGATTCAAAAGTCAAAGCACATTATTTCTGACATACATTTTCATCACTAGGGACATTCAAAAAGATGCATCACCATTTCAGTTAAAACAATGAACTTAAAAATAAAATCACCATCTCCTTCACATATTTTACTATTTTTTCATCCATAGGAATAAATTCTGGAGCCTGGAGCTTAGTTCAGAGTTTCTCTGATTAGGCTCTCCATAGAGAACCCATACTATCAGAAGAATAACTGATTAATATTTGGTTTTTATCACTGAAGTAAGGAGAATGGATTTCTAACAAAACATTCCAACTCTGGAGATCAAGAAAACACCTTTCATAAACATTAATTGTTCTGCATTAGAAGCACATTTTTAGAATATCTCCATGCATAAAGCTTTTTAGAATTACAACAAGTTAAAATCTGGAGTTTATTTAAACAAACAATATATTCGTATAAAAGTTCTTGCCCATGGGTGTCAAGGAAAACGTTTTTTCACAGAATCTTGGGACTCAGATTAAAAATGTTTGAATAATATTGCCTTAGATTTAAATAATAAATCTATATACATATGTGGACATTATAATCTTTCACTTTTAAGTCATTAATAACATCAATGCCAAATATACCACATTAATTTGTTCTTTTACTAGTTTATCTCACACATCCTGTTTGGCAGTCCTACCTGCTTGGCTTATAAACAAAAATATTGTTTAATTAATAGGACTTGGACAATTTATTGTTAAATATTTTCCTGCTGCATTCTCTCTCATCTGCATCAAATTAAGAGAGACTTCACCTAAACTGGCAAGTTTGTTCTGCTGAGGATGATTCATAATAGCCACATGTTTACGTTCCACAGATTTCCAGACATGGGCTTCACAAGGGGAAAAAAAAAAAAAAAATCAGAAAGTCGAGCAACATTCTTCTCTGGCTTTCAACTCTTTCAGTGTCCTGCCACATCTCTACAGGCACCGCTCCTTTTTTTTCCCATCCAAATTCTTCTGAAATGAAAGACCTGTTTTTTTGAGGAGACTTTATTATGGAATGAAGATATTAGCCCAATATGCATACATATTAATAATCTCTACCTTTGTACAGATTTTTTGGAACTTGGCATGTATGCCCACATCCATTGGAACAGCATTTCTTCACTCCTGAACATTCACTATCAGCTTCACAACTTTCAACACAGGCAGCTGCAAAACCACTGGCCTTCTCAGGTGCTGGGCAGTCCCCTTGCTTCACAGACAGGATGTACTTAAGGAATTCACAGCTAGTTAGGCATTCGTAATTCTTCTTGGGGAAAAGAGGCTAAAGGGAAACCAAAAGAATGTATAAAGTTTTCAACAGGACAAAACCAAATAATTAATTCAAAAAGTTGCATTTTTTCCAAGATCTCCTAAAGAAAAATTCAGATTCTCAGCTTTTGCAAGACTATCCCTGAAGATTTATATATTCAAGCCACTTCTAAAAAATAATTCCAAGTACAGAATGATGAATTCCCTCAAGACCACCATCTTTAATGGAATAAGTTCTGTTTGTCTGCCAGCTTTCCCTTGCTTTCCTCACACTGTCTGGCTACAAAATATATTGCTCAATGCCAGATCAAAAATATGTCCAAAACAAAAGGGAAGCAATGCTCAGACAGTCTTTTTTTTTTTTTTTTTTAAACTGCCCACATTCCTCCATTTGTATTTCATAACACTTTACCCACAACATATGATGCAACGTGACTCTAGATAAGTGTAATCTTGTTTCATTACACTGTTTGAACTGAGTTGGCTATGAGAAGATTTTGCAGCATCTTTACATTCCTGCCATATTAGTAATTGTGTAATTCCTCGTGGAACTGGAACTAAATTTCTGATAAAAATACTATCAGAAAATATAGATTAAAATAAGCATTAAATATATTGATTAAAGATCTAAGTAAAGCCTACTTTTCTGAGAAATCAAGTCCTAGATATATGAGCCATTGCTTCAGTGCATAGATATTTTATAGCATGTGCATTACTCTATTAGTGGTTTGCAATGTTCACTTAAAACTGCATTAAGAAAGCATATATCACCCTGGGGAGAATGTTGTGTATGACATGGGGATTTCATATCCCCTTTTATCTGTGATTTAGGTAGTTTGGTGCAAAACCAGCTAAAGTGATTCCCTCAAAGTGATTGTGCAACTGTAGATGGGCAACCCATGCAACTGGGGTTATCTACAGCCTGCCTTTCTACCTCAGAGTAACCAAAAACCTCCCACTCTGACAGATCTGATTTATAGATTCCTAAGCCTACACAGCAATTATAACCCATTCCCCATTCAACAATTCATATAACTTCTGCAACTTCCTTCCATCTTCAAATATTTTACTTTCTTATTTTTATTGTTCTCATATTTCTGGCAAAATGAGAAAGACTTCAGTATTAATGGAGGCCCAGGTGTTTCACAGATGGTATGTCAGTTTATTCTCAAAAGTCACTCCGGTCCAAGAGCAATACTACTGCATTACCTCTCCCACCTTGTCCTACAGAGCAGTCCAGAATTTTTGAATCAGGCTTTTAAGGATGCATTTCGGTGTTATGGCTTAACCAGCTTAAAGGATGACAAAATGAGAAGTCCTTGTATCACCTACTGATCCCCTGATCTTTGCACATGGACTCACACTGTTCCTGCCATTGGTATGCACCTGATCCCATGGTTAGCAGTTAGGAAGCTACCAGGAGGAAACTGAATTTATGAGGGGAAAAAAAGGAGTTAAGTAAACTGTCTTCTTTTCTTCCTCACACATAAGGCTGATTTAATATCTACTGAATGAGTGTACTAATAAGAAGTAACATATCAAGCAGGGACCTTGAGAAACATAATGCTAAATTGTTGCTTCCAGATTTTTTGCAGAACACAAAATGACTGAAAACACTCTCAAAGGAAAACAGCCTTGTTTAATTCAATTAAACAATGTCTACGAATCATAGATGAGTCTAACAGAAAGGAAAGTGGCCTTGTACTTTCGTGTGTGTGAGACTAATTTCAAATCACAAATTTGCAGCTACTTAATTAAAAACTTTATAGCTCCCTGAGGCATAATACGTCCTCAAGGCTTCTCCTCCTCACCCTATTTCACAGCTCATTTTTCAGTTAGCTGCTAAATGTGCTGCTCTTCATTAAGGGCCTTTGAAGTTCTAAATTTAGCTTCAACCACAAAACACTAATCAAGGAGGGATAGCCACTGGTTTTAACTACAATAGAACAGTGTTCTACAAATGTTTTCCTTTTAAACCAATTTTTTACGTATTTTCACCCAAATCTGGAAACATACAACCTGAGTGGGAAGTGATATATGAGATTGACATAAATTGCAACACTATAAATGCTTTATCACACTATCCTAGTGTTTTGTGTATAAGGAAGCAGGAATTAATCTGTGCTAAAAAGCCCATACAAGTATTGGTTTTCATGAAAAATTTCTGTCTTGTAAATACATAGATCAGTAATCCCTATTTACGCATAAGGAGGGGTTTTTAGCTGAAATTACAGCTTTTTCACAATCATCTTCATGATGCTTAAAGTCATTTAGAAATAAAATATGGTCTTGTATTGGAAAAAGAGTGCCTAGAGTGGTGAGGGAGGAGTTACATCAGTATTAGCAGCTAGATCATTATTTCGATTAAGATCACTTCTAGTTTTTTATACAAAAAGCTTCATAAACATTTTCATTTTCACAGACCTCAATAAACTTCTATCTTTATATTGATTTAGTTCTAATAAAGCAAAAATCTCCTGAGTTTATATTTCCATTCTGTATTACAAAACACCTCAGAAGTATAACATTTGAGTGTGGACTTTCACCAGTTCAGTAGAGCCATGTTTCAAATCCAGTAAAACGATTTATTTTTTCTTTTCTAGAAATCAGATTGACTTTCACATACAGGAAAGCATCTGTTCTAGCTACTTTGCACATGGAATTTCATACAATGACGTTTTATCTTTTAAACAAAGATGCTCTTTCTTACTCTTTCTATGGCCAGAAAAGATAGAACAGCATGTAGCAGAAATAGCACCTTACTGGAAGGATTTAACAGCACCTTCTGAGAGAAGCTATGTAAGTGTGGCTGAATCAAGTCTTACAAGTTCAAGCTGAGATAAATCATTTGTTGAAGAAAAAAAAAAAATAATAAAAAAAAAAAATTTAACCTCAATAGAACTAAATTGTTACATGTGTACCTATTCAAATGCAGCAAATGCTGTGAAAATCCCCTTTTTGTTAGTTGCCTCCTTGAAGGTAATAATTTAAATGAAAGAGACAGCTGGCGCAAAGCGAGAAAGAGTGCCCTTAGGTTGACTTACATCACAGAAGCTTTGGCAATGGTTTTTCTTCAGGTCCCAGGACTCTTTGCAGGGCTCCAGGCACTAGGAAGAATCAGGAGGAAGAGAAGCCTCAGGAAGAGAAAGAAATAAACAACCACAAATGACCCCATTTCTCCTCCAGTTGTTTGTTTGGCCCATAGGAAGTTAATAATAGGCTTTAAAAATCTACTTCTCCTGAGGATAAGACTGTCATTGAGTCATGGTGTCAGAGCAAGGTCATACCAAGCTGTGGTTAGATTACAAGAAATACTTTCAGTTTTTCTTACTGTACAAAGCAATTGCCTCACCTGATTATATGCCACCTTATTTTCACATTATTGAGTTTAGGTCCTAACACCATTTAACACTGTGTCACTAGATCACAGAGACAATGTCAAAAGCACTACTCTCAACTACAGAAAGTTAAATCTTCCCCTCACTGACCAGCCTAAAGATTTCATGGGTGCATTGCCTTGCCAAGTGAGAAACTATTTCATCAAGCTATGGAGTAAACTTAATAGCAGAGGTTTAACCACTATTCCTGCATAAATGGACAATGTTCACTGGTCTGTTAGCAAAACCTTCAACCTCTACTGCAATGTTTACACAGAGAGTTAAGATTCAAACTGCAAACCAAAGTCAAGCTTCACAGTTTAGAAAAAATATTAACATCATGTTTTGCAGCTGAAACATAAATTCAGACTTGCATCCAGACACATTTTCTCTTCCTTTGTTAAGACATATGACCTTAGAAAATGATGTAATCGTTAGGAATAAATATCACCTATTCCTTCTGGTAATAGTGCATACTGTTGCACCAAAAGATACTTACTGCACCAAAAAGAAAGGTTTTTGACACGCAATTCAGCATTTATATAACTTGTTTCTTTTATATATAGTACTAGATTGGATCCATATACATATACACTATTCAAAACCAAGCATAAATACATCTAGGCTGCCACCTATACTATACATATACTAAAAAAAATAGTTTTTAAAAAGTTCAGCATTTCTCTTATTAGCAATAAAGCCTGAAAAATATAATAAAACCCTTAGTCACAGAGATATGTATTTCAGCAATGACAAATACCACTTAAACATTTCCTACGTATATACAGTTTGGTATTTTAGACTCAACTTTCTAGCTTTTCAAAATTCTCAATATGTACGCTTTATACTAAGTAATTGGAAGGATACAGATTTCAGTGACATTTTATTATGTAAGTTTAGTTAATTCCAGAGCATTGGTTCCTCCTTTGGCATAGTTACTTCACGTTTCAGCTCAATTCCACTGGCATGCCAACTTTACAGTTCTCCTGTCTGATGGATTTAGCCCCAAATTATAGAGGTATAAAATACTGTAAAGTCAAAATGGGCAACAGTCAGACTTTGTTAATGATCCCCAAGGCTCTCAGGATTTTCATATCCTAGCTTCACAGCCACACAACACAAACAGCTTATTTATACCAACATATCAATTTTGAGATGAGAACTGGGACCAAGTTTACGCTGACTAGACCAACTTACTTGCAGGCTCTAGGACAAAACAGTTCGTATTTCTGGAAGGAAAGACCAAGATGCTGTATGCTTCACAGGGTTTGTTCAAGGCATTTGTACCAGGATATCTCTACCTGCTACCTAAGTAGCGTGCAACACTTGATGCCTTGACTGGTTGCCACTTTGTTGCAATAATCACTCAGGGCAGCCCAGACTACTTTCAGCAGAGCCCCAGCATCCGGTGCCATCAGGGCAGGCAGAGATGACGGCATCTGAACTCAGACACTTCAAAGGACAGATGGATAAAATGAATGAGGGCTGAGCAGTATCCTGGCTCTCAGAATACTCCAGCAGCATTCAGTAGGTTGGAGAAAAATGGCTAGCAGACAGAAATGTTGCCAATAACTGCACCAGAAGAGTTTGGATCATCTTTCTAAAAATGTAGTATTATGCTTGCAACAACGAAGATGAGAGCACCTCAAAACCACTGCGGTTTGTGCATTTATCCTCTAAGGTACTCTGTTACGTGGTTGCTCTAAAGTGGGATGCTGGAAAAGCTGGAAGCTTGGATCCAGGTCTCACCTTTGAGTCATTGACTTAAACCATAAGTCAGCTGAGATCCTGAGATCCCGCAAACTCAGCTTTGCCATCTGAAAGGCAATCACAGGTAGAGAGATATACCTTTTTTCCTCATTAAGTGTCTCCCGGTGTTTTTTGCATGGAGAGGGAAATGTGTTCCATATCTAATGTGCTATATACATCCTAGCTCTGAAGAAGAGCTATTGTGTAAATAGATTTGTCTTTTTCCGGACAACTCAGCTTTCCAGCAGACTCTCTGTCCTCATAAACTTTAGCCAGCCTGGTTCTGTTAAAGTTTTTCACCCCATTTACATTTGTAACTCAGATTTTTATCTTTTCTCTGCAAAGAATTGTGGGGTTTTCTCATCTTTGGCATGCTGTACTATGAACATGCATCAAGATGTGTCTATTGAAAAACATTTTCCAATGTTTTCATAATAAAGCATTTCTCCCTCCGTTAAGGATCTCTCCCATTATATCAACAGCAAGTGAAGATTTTCTGACAGGTATCATTCCACACATAATACAAATTATACTCAAGAAAATGTGAATCAGACCCAGTTGACAACACCTGTTTTCTTAATTCCAAGTCTTCAAAGAATATATATACAAAAAAAAAAAAAAAAAAAAAAAAAAGCATACATCTTGAATTTAAAATTTCAGTAATACATTTCTAATAATTTCAAAGCAACTCAGCAGAGGCCTCACTCAAAGTTCCTCCGCACCAACAGGAGTTATTTCACTGGTCTTTAGTTTAGCTTTGACATCTGAAAGGAAAGCACACAGCATTTCTCACCAATAAGAACAGTGTGAAGGAAATACCTAAATCACCCATGAGAAAACTATTCTCACCCAGCAGGTAAACACATCCATGTTTTCTGGATTAGCGTAAATGTGTGTGCCTGTTAAAAGGATACTGAAATTCTCTATCCAGGATAAGGAGAAATCTAGGCCAAGCAGCAGCTGGCAGCTGGTTCTGGCTCTACTTTATGTAATAAAATATACCTTGCAGACATTACTGCCTGCCCTCAGAAGCTAAGCTTAGGTGTAGACATATGCCATGTAGATGGCAGACCACCAGCAGGCAGAAGGGCAGTAGCATGGGAAGCACCCCAGCAGTCCATTCAGCAGATGTCACTGCTGCCTTGGAGCCACTGCTGACTGCTGCCCTGGCACCACCATGAAGGCTGCTCTACCACTGGGGTGGGAAGAGAGATGAATCACAGTGTTGAACTCATCATCAGTGGCCAATGACATTCTTCAGATGATGGCTCTTAACCACACTGGCCTTCCTAAAGCACCTGTTCTATCATCTGCTGTGGTTAAAACTGGAAGCTGTAGGCTTGCTTTCTTTACCCAGACTGCTGCAGAATTGTTTTTCAGTGCTAAGCAACTGCATCAAAAGGAGTGCTAACAGAAAGTACCGCAGCATTTGTCATCCTTCGGGGGGTGAGGGGGGTGGGGGAAGAGAGTTTTTATACACACTCAGAAGTATAAAAGTGTGTATCAGATAGTATTATAGATCTGTTAATAGACTGTATAAAATTAGGAACAACAGCAAAGTACTGTTTCATTCAGGGAAGGAGTTGTTAAAAAATATTTTATATTTAATTAACAAAAATATGCAGCTAAGAGCTCTGTTAGAGAAGGGGGTTTTGTTCTAATTTTTAAATTCTAAATAAAGCAACCATGAGATTATTACACGATGGATACCATTTACATTCATTAATAAAGGGATTTTCAAAATAGTCTACCAAAACTTGTGCTTAGGTTATGTTGCCTTTGACCCGAATGGGAGAGAGTTGCATCAACACAGCAATTTTGAAAGTGTAAAGAATTGTAAAACATAATTTAAGTAATGAAATATTTATTTAAATACTATGTTAAAGTTAAACAGTTGAATGTTACAACTATTTAAACAACAAAAAAAATATTTATTTCAGAATAGAGAAGTTTATCCACAATATTTTTGTCTGATAAGACTCCTTCCTTCACCAAAGTGGAACTAAGTCACATGCAAACTCTTGCCAAAAGAATGGACACTAAGTGTTATAGCTGGTACATAATTATTCTTTTCATTATCATTTAACATTCCAGCTGCTCACAACAGCGAGGTCAGAAATTGAAGACTGATGTTTACAACATACATTTAAGTGTTGTGTTCTCCTAAGGTGTTTAATTAAATGGAAATTAGATGCTTAAAATAGCCACCTTTCAGTGTACAGGCTCTTAAGAACCTGCCATGTCATGAAGACATGGTACCCGATTTTGAGACTTTTTTTTTTTAATCCACTTCTGCTATCAACGGGAATAGGAATTGTTACCTTCTGTGCTTCTTAGTGGACTGTGAGTTGTCTGAAGAACACAAATTTTTTTGCTTTCAGAACAGTAAATGCATAGTTGAATATTTACCCAGACCAAATTACTTAACAGCTTGGTAGAACAATATCAGATATTAGCAATATCACATCATACAAAATCTTTTGAACAGTCTGAACAACTACTTGTCTGCAGAATGTGTTTACTTAAACTATTTTTCATTATAAAACTGAGGCAATGCATCAGGAAGATTAATAATTTAAAAATGTTGCCACATCCATTAAAAAAGAATTTCCTACAGTTCTGGATTATATTTTCCCAAAAGATCCTTACACACACAAACCAAGCCTCAAACATTCCCTGTCCAGAAGACACAACTAATCTATTAATGCCCAAAAGAAATATCACTATTTATTTTACTGTTTGAATCAAAGACCAAATTAGATTCTCCAACTTGACATGAATCTGATTTGGTAATCCTGCACTTAGAACATGATATAATTCTACAAGATATACCTATAAGTAAATAATTTAGTAGACTAGAATAATATTCATTACACATAGAAGCAGGTAAGAATCACCACTGAAGCACTAGCCATCAACTTCCTAGAAACTTGGTGTGACATTTTAGCTCCTAAAATTCAGTTACATTTGATGTAGACTGGGAGAGGTTTAAATACCTTCAAAGCTTTAAAAGTCTAACAGGAACGACCAATTGTGAAATGTATTCTTTTATGTAAAATAGCAGCTTCATGTGGCTACCTGGAGTTACGCCTCTGTTCACATTAAACAGATTCTCATGAGAATTACACTAGTAATATACTTCCCTTGTAAATGAATAAACATATGGGTTAAATGACAGAGAAAGGTTTCCTGTCTGTGTTGCCCGTTTTTTCTCCTGTAGGTCAGTGAGCATCATGACTTGGTGAAAAGGAGTGATTTTATATTAGAGGATCAAGTCTTAATTAAATTAGTTACAGTTGAGGTTATTCTGTGACATTATCATGTACACTAGGAACCCAGCTGATATTGCCTGAAAGTATAGCTAACTGTAGAGCTTATTCTGAATGAAAGCCAGGTCTTAGATTTTAAATGGTCACTAAAGAATGTGCTACTTGGTTAGAGTGATCTAGGTCTTTAAAATCCTTTTAGGGAGCACTTCTTGGGTTTTATTAAAATATATTTTCTATTGTTCTATACTGATGACACCCTAACATATACTGTGATGGGGTAGATGACACGGAACAGCTTGCTAATGTGGAATTTGTTATCATCTGCAAGTACTAATTTATTCTTACTAATAAATATATATATACATGAAGAAAAATAAAAATTCATTTGTAAATCATCATTGAGACAATGTACTCTTAAGTTTTAACACAGACAACAGGCTTGTATTTTCAAAAGTTAACTGCTCAGAAAAGAGTGACAACAAAATAGCTGGGTCTGGCACTGAAACTAAGAAAATGGTGTCTCTTTCAGAGATGCAGTTACAATCACCTTATGTATTCTGAATCCTCTTCAACTGTAAGGTAAACCAGTACAGCACAAAGCTCCAGGGTCCCAAAGCACCAAGCAGTATTAGACAGGAACAGGGAACAGCAACCACATGGCCACTTTACATTATATCACATCACATATGGGTATACCTGCAAGGATTGTGATTATTCTTGAGGCTAAACACTCTGGCAGATTTATCTGGTTAATTCACATCCCCTCATCCAGAGAATTTAGTATTAAAGTACTAAGGGTCAAAGTTATGAGAATACAACATTTTATGTTGAGTTCTAACATCAGAAAGTAAGAGGGAAAATAAGGCATCCAGCAGTGGTCTTATCTCCTGGAAGCATTTGGTATATCTCTTATGAAAAACTAGCAAAAGCTGTATACAGAGATCCAAAACATATCATCACATATACAACTGAGATTTATCTTTAATAATTCTTATCTAAGTAACATTATGGTATTTCAACCTGCAGGTGAAATATGGAACTTGGGACACATCACTTGCTTTAGATAGTTTTCCATGAATTGGATTCTTTTTATTTTTCTCACTACGTTTATATTTTAAGAAAAAGATGGTAAATTACATCTTCCAAATGTATGCTAAATATTAACCTACAAAGTGAGACCTTCCCTATTTGGCACTTTGAACTGAAGCCTTGAAAGATATGAACAACAATTATTCACCTCAAAACAGTGTTAAAACTAATATACTTTTTAAAATTACACTTGAAAACCATCAGTAAAGAATTTTACTTCTGGTTTCACATCCAATCAGTATACTCTCGCTATATGTAAATTGTTTCTGCAGATGGGACTGTCAGTGTCCCATAACAGATCACTAGAACCTCTACTTCACCAAAGCTTGCAGAACATAGCTACAATATTTTCCAATTACAAATTCTGAAAGACATAGGAAAAAAATGGAATATTACTATTCAAAATAATATCCAGATAAGTAAGAGAAGGACATGCTGACCTGCTTCCTTGAAGTTCTATTTTGCTACTTGAGCAGAGAGGTGAACAAACCCTTGATTCCAGCTCTGTTTACTCAGCCTCTTACAAGGCTTAGACATACAGCTCCTGAAGCAAAATACAGAAATTTCAGGCGCAGTGGACTTTTATCTGTTACCAGCTATTTGGAGAGTGCTTTGGTCATTCGAATGGTTATTTCAGAGCAGAATGGAACATTTCTGAGAAACTTTACTGGCTGTAAAGTCACAGAGTCATAGTTTAAACTGCTATAACAAATAGCTGCATTCGATATGTATTTATTTTACTTGGGCGTGGAGGGACTAAAAGCACACAGGCACAGGTATTACTGCTCTTCACAGTTACGCAAACTCACTAATATCTTATTAGGACTTACGGTAAAGGCAATTTCCAGAAATGCAATTGTTGGATGTATAACAAAAACATGAGCTTGAAAAAGTCATTTCGTTTTCTTGTCTGGTTTGTTTCCACAGACAACATCAGGGGTGCTAATACAACTGAAGAAGTTAGCAATTTGAGTTATAGAATGACTTCAATATCTGAAGCAAATAAAGGAAGCCTTATGACTTAGTTCAGTATCATTATTTCCTGGAACAGAGACAGGTAAAGGGCATGCCACAGTGTAACAGCTAAGTCTGTCCAGACCTTTGTATATATTGAGTAGCACTACAAGCTTTATTCCCAAAATGGAGGCTCTATTTCAAAAATTCATATTAAAAAAAAAAAAAAAAAAAAGGCTGTTGGCTGTTCTGACTGCATTGATCTCTGAAAATCCACCCTTTCAAATCCCCATATGCTCCAACATCCTGCATTAGAACACCAGAAAGATCAAGACCCTTGCCAAGAGCTTCAGGTCAAATTTTCTGGAAGTCCACATAGCCTTTGCCCTAAATTCCCAGAATTAAACACAAAGTGAAAGCTACCAAAACAGTTGGAGATGCACTGAAGGTGAGAATCTCTGAACGTGGTGAAAATGAACTGTTCTGGCATAAAATATTTGGAAAGTAAAATACTATTAAAAAAAAGGGGGGGAGAGGGGGAGAAACTATATCATCACACTGTAGCATATCTGCAGTAGTTTCAACTTTAGTCCTTTTTAGAGTGAAAATAATTTTTAGTGCTGAAAGCTTGATAACTGTCTGTATGGCTTAGTTGTCTAGAATGTCAAACTTTTCCAGCAGAACTGTTTGTTTGAAAGGACAGAACAATTCTAGGAAGCTTCTCATGTTACAATTCTTTGTTACCAAATCAAAATCATGGCCATCAATGTCAACAGAAAATTGGCTCTCAAACATTCAGTTCATTCCTGACCAGTTCTTTTCAAAGTTTGTTTACAGGGTTTTGTACCATCATAGGAAACCGGGACACGTACTTTCTTCGTGCCTCACAGCCTAAAGGTTAATGCAGTCAGCAAAAACTACAGTTCTTGGTTTTGCCTGATTTTGAAACACAGAATTGAACTTAAACCTCCTACATTCAAGATGAAATCCCTAAACAAAGTATTTGATGGAGCGTTCTCTTTCCTGATGAACCTGTTTCATCTTGTATAAGCAATGAGTTCTTCTATAGAGGAGAGCCTTAAATGTGAACCTCTCACGTTGCAGGGGCATGCCCCAGCAGTACTTTCTGATCCTCCTGAAGTTCTTTTGAAAGGCTTACAATAGGTATAAATATTTCGGTTATGTCTCAGCACAGTAGCTATTCCACCACCACTATAGAATATTATAGAGATAATATTCTATTTCACGGTCTCCTTTTTTCACATCTTTGTTTCCTCTACCAACCTACTCTGGCCTAAAAATTGCTGTTCCAAGTATCCCTATTCAAACTGTTGCCTCAAAGATCATTTTCCTATTCTTCTATTACCTTTCTTTTATGTGCTGCATCAAGTGCCAATTAGTTCTCTTTTTTCAAAACTCTTCCTGGGCCTTATTCTAAATCTCCACATTCTGAAGTTTCACCTGTCAAGATATAAGGCATAGCATTGACAAAACACCACGAAGCAGCAAGTCAAGCCTGGAGCACTAGTGTGCACACAAGACATATACTGTGTCAAAATGCATAAATTATTCTAAATCAAATGAAGAGTGGTAAGAGTCTAAAAAGGTTAAGCAGCCCTTCTGTAACAGACTTCTTTCTGATAGTGTTAACAGCTTTAACTGCATAGCACCCCCCTGCTTATTTCTGTGCCATTGCTTACATACGGAATTCTTTCATAGTGTAGCTACCATATTGATGAATAATTACATGAACTACCTGAATTAAAAAACAGTAGCTGTTTTGCTTCTCTATCTGACCTTTCTTCCTCCAGGCTGCAGTCCTGCAGTACAGTTTATCAATCAACTGATTTGTGATGTTTACATCGGTTCCACCAGTCTATCATACATCAGTCATGCCAACTCCTTCTTTCTGCTATTAAGCTTCTCCAAGATTGCATCTATAACCTAAAGAGTAAGCAACACGGCAGAAGCTTTCTGCTTGTATGTGCCTACTGTTTATAGATGACTGCTCCCTGCCACCCTTTCCCTGCAGATAGGGTCCAAAGAAGATAATCTAGTAAAAATAAAAGTAATACTTGCTCCTGACAACATGGGCGTGCAAAATCCACAGCTTTTACCTTTCAGATATTAGAGCTGTAGGTGAGCTCTCACAATTTGTTTCCAGCAGTAGAGATAGCGATCAACTGATGAATAACTTTATGGTTGGACTCAAAGGTCTTTTCCAACCTATCAGATTATAGGAATCTATGAAAAGAAGCACATCTCATGTTCCAAAATATCTCTCTCCCAAATCATCATTTCTTAATAGCTGTTTGCTTTAGAAATTACATAAAACTTTTAAAGTAAAAGGGAGCATAAATATTTTGACATTTTATATATGAACAGAATTTTCATTGAGAAAACATGATTCTTTTAATCTCAAACAGACAAGGGAAAGCCTCTTCAAGCTGGTACTTTCCCCTTCCAATCTGTTACAAAGCAGCTTCAGATAACGACACAGTCTTGTTATAAACACCATCTTGCTATGCAACTTTTAAGTGTCTGTCAGAGAAGGGCTGCTCTCTCCATGCAAAGTCAAGTTTTTTGTTGCTGTTTATAAATGAGTTAAACTGGTGAGCTCCTCTGATAACAGATGATTCTCCGTATACATCACCCTTCAAATTCACACATTCATTTCCGAATGAAAGAGCTGCAACTAAATATTCTTTTTGCTTGTATCCACCACAGTACTATGGTTTTACAGACCACCTAACAATCAGAGATGATATAAGATAGGGGGGCCCTCTTTGTCTAAATCGTCACTTTGTTTCTCTTCCTCGGCTTTCTATTTCCCTCCCAGCACTACTACCACCATCAGAAACAACATATTCTGCATTACTAAACAGCAAGAGCCATAGGGCTTTTCACTTCTAATTTCACGCCATAATAAAATGCAGTGGTTGTTTCACTGGGAGACCTGAAAAGCCTTCCTTTGTGAGGCTTGTTTGACGGTAAGGTTAAGTATCATACTGTGGCAGCAGGCATCTGTGCATGTCTCTTCATGCAGTTACAGCAAAAGGGGAAGAAAAAGAACAGAAAAATGAAAAGGAGGTTGTCTCGGAAGAAATATCCCCTACTCTCAAGCAAGCAATTCACATTTTATTGCTTGGCCTAAGTATTTTTAAATATTATCTGTTGTCCATCTCATTGATAGACCAACCAATATAATAATAATAAGTCTAGAAAGCTTTCACTGTATTCAGAGTGGAGAATCTGCTGACTTAGTGGAGAATCTGCCTTAGTGGAGAATCTACTGACTTAGTAGACTGATGATACAAATGCGTGCAGGAATAACAACAACAAAACCAAACCCAACAGATGTAATGAAAATAAATTTTTATTTTAACTAATTTCAGACTACACAAATTCATAAAAAAGAAAAAAAAAAAAAAACAACCAACCAACAGCAAATATGATTCGCAATAACAAACAAGAAATATGGTGTTCCTAAAAAGTATCAGGATCACATGTAATAGAAATATTTCTTCATTCTATAGAAACAGAAGTGAAAATTTCATTAATCCCAAGTACAAGAACCAAAAGCTCAACACGTAGAAGGAAACTCCAAAGTGTTCTACACTTACCTTAGCTTTTTCCAAAAATATTCCCAGTACACAAAGAATGTTTTTCTGTCCCATGTTTAGAAACCCTACTGTATCCATCGAA
Source organism: Psilopsiagon aymara (assembly GCA_024733675.1). NCBI lineage: Eukaryota > Metazoa > Chordata > Aves > Psittaciformes > Psittacidae > Psilopsiagon > Psilopsiagon aymara. The sequence continues at coordinate 62,567 of JANRGW010081762.1, read as the reverse complement.
TCTTTTGTAAAAAGAAATAATGTGATTCCTTTCCACAATAATCTCTTCGTGTATCTTAACATAGTCTACTGAAATACCAAAATGAGTTAAATTCTATCAGTTTACATGATAATTCATAGAACAAACACTCCTGGGTAATGCTTTTAACAGGTTAGACAGTTTCACATATTAATGTGGAAAAAAAAAAAGGAAAATTATTTTGATTTAAATAATTGCCAGAATACCTTAGAAAATACAAATGAAGTAACCTAAAAAAGCTATCTTGTTTTTTTCAAAGGTTATTAAATAAACACCCTCCCTCCTATTATTTTTCAATGCACGCTACACATGGGCAAGAAAGACCACGCTTACATGCTAAATTTCCCAACAAGCATCTGTATTTGTTACAGTTTTTAGACTGGTTACATTATGCGTATAAGCAAATCTAAATCCATAATGTCACCAAAGAGGGGCAGTCCTGAACTGGGACTAGCACCCCTTTGGACATAAATGTGCTGAAACAGGCACACTTGATGACAAATTGACCAGTTTTTAGCCAAGTAAACTTCCCCATTCAGCTCGCTCAGCAGCCTCACAAAAGCTAGGTATCTGGGTTGGGGACATACACAAAAATGGAAGGAGTGAGGAGTCTGCAGACACCTCTTTAACTGAGAGCCTGCATTTACAACACCTAAGGCAACCACAGGACCATAGTCTAAAAAAAACCTACTATCTTATTTTCCCTCCAAGGCTGGGCAATAAAGGTTAACATTACGTTATGGAGAAGTAAGTAGGACAAACTGGTAGCTGAGTTAACAAATAAACAGTTCTGATTAAACTATCATAGAACATAATACACTGCTAAATCAAACCTCAGCTTTATGCTGGATACATTTTCCTGGTAGTAGTCTGGGCCATTCCTGCTTACAGGACAGAAGGGAAGGCAACTGGACTGTCCAAACTGTACCCCAGGAACATTCTGCTTTCAGCATTCATGAATGTGGCAGTGCAGCTCTGCAGCTCAGACAGGCATCACTGTATTACTTCACTATTTAAACTTAGATTGTTAATTGGGAAATCAAAATTCTTCTTAAATATGAAATTTAGTGGGCAGATATAATATTTAAAAGAACTCTAGGATTGTGGATGAATATGTTGCTGCTGGTTTGGTTGGGTATTTTTTGAAAGCTGAGTATTTTGATTAATTAGTCACTGATTTATAACATTATTAAAAGATACTGATTATTCCAGACATGGACTACAATGCATAAAGGGAAAGACTGACAGTAGTATACTTCTAGTCATCCTAAAGTGACCTATCAGAATGTGCAGATGTTAAGATGATGAAATGATCTTTAACAGTTGGACTTGATCTTAACGGTCATTTCCAACCTAAATGATTCTATGATTCTAAGAAGTGTAACATGATTGTGGTAAGGTGATGCTGTAGCACAGCAAAAAATGTAAAGTGGGAATATGGGATATGTAACGCTTCATCTAGTTTTCTGACATTCATCTTAATGGGACTCTTGAGCAAGCTCTCAGAGGAACGGGAGAGTAAGACTATGGCAGCATGTTGGCACTAGACCCCCAGAGAACAACTGTCTGAAAAGCAGCTCTTTGCATAGCACTTTGTATGCTGACAGATGAAATGGATAGCTTGCCTTTTTATGCAAATGCATGCAAGGAAATGCACACTAATTAATGAAGTATAGCCAAAGGGTCACAACCAGAAGTCATAATTTTAGATTAAATCAGCACAGACTGCAGATCTCACCAACCTCAGTTGGTGAGAAGTCAGTTCCTACTGACTTCCTATGATTGCATCCTAATTCACATGGTAATGCATGTCTGGGTAAGAGTGTCGGGATGCTTGATTCTGTACAGACAGCATGTTCCTGTGAGCTGCTCTGTAGATGCCATAATTTTGAACTGCAAAACTTGACAATCCTCAAAAATCTTCACTGAGGCTCTGGAGTTGCAGCAGCTCTAACTGGATGTCATTTTTTTTACCACTCATCTCAACAAACAAGGTTTAACTGGGTACAAACATGGTTAAATTGGGTAATAGTGGTAAAATGGCACTTTGGATGACTGCCAAACAAAGAAGGAAAATAATGGCACTGGATGAAGGAAATAGAAAATGGGGCTATGGGGTAAAACTAGTCCTGCTAGTGTGAAGTCATCTGTAAGGACTACAAAACATCCCTGAGGTTATATTAACGTCTGATCAAATGCTGCAGCTTTTCATTCAGTCAGGATATTTCCAAGTTTTCTGCTTTCTAAATAGCTACTTCTTCCAATTAAATGTTTTAGAGATTTTTTAAGAGTTACACTATCTTTTTGAAACTAAATGTCAGGAAAGAAAATATGTAAGACAGTTGCCCATTCACAGCTACCTGCATCCAATGCAATGCACAGTACAGCAACTAGCATTCAGCTGCTTCTCCTGAAACGCAAACACTTTTTTCTTAGAGATGAGAGCCCCACATGGATGCCTTTAGGACTCTGCAGAAGCTCAAAAGGAACTAGGTGCTCATAAGTAAATGAATAATACAGCCTTTCTGTGGGTTTCAGCCTCAGTCATCTAAGCTGCATGTCTACAAGTGAGACAAGGACTCAACTTCCCATTAGCTGATAGCAATGTAGTCAATACAATCAATATTGAGAAAGGACCACTGGGTTAACCAAATACAGGTGACTCCTACAGCATAAGATAAAGTAGCACTCTGAAGGTTACTGACTGGACTAACTTGGTCCCTATTAACAACAGAGGGAGCCTGAATACCATAAAATTGCATAGAATTGCATAGAATCCAAAATTCATGTGTTGGAATCTCAAGTTAAGTCCACCACTGGTCTAAGTATTGTTATTATTTCTATCCCATAACTGTAATAGTCCAGAATATTCCTGGAAATGAATAATTCTGCAACAAGTATTTCAGGCCAATGTCTATAATTTTGTGGCTATATTCTAGTTTTTAAATGTATGAATTGTACTCAGTCATGAAAGTAGACAGAAGAGCACTCCAGTAGAGAATTCTGAACAAAACATAAGATATAACTTGGTTTGCTTCATTGCCAGTCACATTTTTTATGTGATTTTATTCATCTTTATTCCCTCAATCCAATATAGATATTTTCAATTTAGATAATTTTCAACTGCTGCAGCATTTAGATACATTTAGGTGTATGTATGAAACCACCAAGGCATTGTTTTTTTTGCTTATTCAAACAAACTTAGTCATTGTATACTTTCCATTGTATTTCTTTGGTCAAGTGCCTAGAGATTAATAAACAAGCACCTCAGGGTAACCATCCTATATGTGTCTGAACATATACCAAACGTACAGTCTTTATTGTAAATGCCAATTGTTACAAATCAAATCACAACTACACTTTTTTGGGAAACAATGCAAAATTTTTGAATAAAGTTTTTGATATATAACAGAATGAAGAATATTTCAGAATTTCGTTATTACAGATATTTTAGTAATGTCTGACTGTGAAGAAATACAATACCTCTCTCCTGCATTTTACAATTGCCTAATGGAATGGCTGTAAAAGCCTGCATGCATCTGACAAATCTATTCTTCTATTATCCTAAAATTTGCTTATGCATTCATACAGAAATTACCTGTTTTATAGTTTAACCTCAGTGAGCCAGTATCATAGGGCCTATTTTGTGCTTGAATTAATGCATGCATTATTCATTAAAATCAATAGGAGCCACCCAGGCAACCAACAAGACAGAGTGTGGCCCAAAGTATCTTAAGAATAATTTATGTATTTGGCACAAATTCTGGCAGAACGTTTAGGCCAAGCCACTTACATAAATAATCTTTCATATTCTTAAAAAAGGCAACAGCATCACCAGCTGTCACAGCTCATTGCCCAAACACGTTTCTCTTTCTTATTTTAATCTTAGTCTAATGTCTACCTGTATTCTTAAGAAACTAATTTCAATTCATGTCTATTTTAGTTCTTCTGTGAATACAATTTTCCTTCAGACATTAAAAAGTAGCTTAAAATTTACATTCTCATTAATGATGGCCATTGCAGCTGATTTACTTCTTCCTCAGACCTTTCATGCATTCTTTTCTTGTTCAGTAACAACTGAAATACTTTCCAGGCCTGAAGATGACCAACAGAGATGATTATATCAAACTATTTTAGATATCAGAGCCTTTCCAGAAAAGGGATATCACTGCAGGCAAAGACAGATGTTCATCCATATTAGAAAATCTACACTTCTTGAGTGTATCTTAGGCTTTACTTTGGTTACTAAGACTCATGATACGTAAAAAAAATCATTCTAATTTAGGTGAAGTTTACAGTGTCGTATAATGTGCTCTTAAAGACACAGCCTATCACTGTTAAGTTGAAATATTCTCAGCCTGTAAAAGCCCTTTTATGACATTATAACTGCATCCCTACAAGTATTTTGATAGAGGAAGGACTATCAAAAAGTTCTACCACTCAAATCTATCCTGCCAAACTTACTGCTTATATATTTTTACATTTCTCTCCTCTCCTGGATCTGATAAGAGCATAACAAAGGTACGGTGTTAAGACAATTAAAGTATTTTTTTAAATAGAAGACTACTTCTAGCCAAAAATCATTATAATTCAGTTCTTGAAAAAATGTCACCATATCTCTCTAGGCACAAATCCAATCCAAGAACTCAAAGAGAAGCATGCTGGTCCCATCTGTAATGCATTTTAAACTAATTTATTGCCACTAACTGTTCTCAAGTAACTGGCTGGCCCTGCAAATACTGTAAGCTAAAGCTTTCAATTTAAGAGCTTTATTTTATTTGTTTCATGGATCACTTTGGCACATTTTGCCATTTCCCACTGCAAAGTAGAACTAAATTTCATGCGCTCTGCAAAATTCCATGTAATATATCAGACAAAAAAAAAGAATTCTCTGTTATACACCATATTAATAATCCAAACTGCTCCAGTTACCCCCAAGAAGGACAACCAATCACATTTTCTATATGAGTCTCCAGAAGTTATTTCCTCTATCAAAGCGTTTTACTGATTTTTCTAAATGACATACCATCTAATAGATTTGCTTTTAAAAAGAAGTACCAATGTAGCTTTAAAAGGATCACTTTTGCTACTATAACGCAATATACAGTATAGAAGATAGGAACATTTGATGTTTGAAATAGAGACTTCAAAACATAAGAAAGCAGAAGCAGACTAAACACTGGCATTTATTTTCCAAATTTACACAATGAATATTTCATTGATCTAACACACTCACCATCCTCCTACTATGCATAAATAATAACATAAATGCTTGAGGGTCTATATATCCTAAAGCTCTTCAGGGTATTTTTTGTTTCATTCCATCAGCCTTACCCCTCTGAGTTATGCTAGTGCCTTACAAAAGCTTTACTCAACTTTATGAAGATTTTACACAATGCAAGACCTGTAGTGGGCTTTATCTTCCAGTCCACTGCTTCTTGTAGAGCTATTCAAATCAAGCACAAATCAAGTGATGTGAAAATAGAACAATAGCATTTTCCAACTCATTGGATCCAATTTGGATATTAGAGATGGTGTCTTTACAAAGCAGTCAGCGAAGGTTAAGTGAGAGCCACACACGAAAGTATGATTCAAGATGTAGTGAAGAAAGGGCATCCTCCCCCACAGCTATTCAAGCTCAGGAGTACAAGTGAGAGGATACTCAAGTCCCACTGCCTTTTATGAGAGTGAGCAAGCACTGTGCAGAGATGAGCAGAAGTGAGGATCCATGAGCAGCATAAGCCAAATCAACAATGGGGAAATGTCCGGGCTCTGCCCTCCCACTCTGTCTAGGCTGCCCATTGTATCTGCTCTTCTGCACTTAAAAAGTAAACACACTTTAAGGCTGGCAATGCTGAAATTCTCCCTTTGCTCATCTCCTCCACCCTGAGAAGTTTTCAGCCAGACATGTGAGCTCACTGACCTTTGTCACTGGAAAATCAATATAAGGTACTGGGACAGAACAAGTACCTTGGGAAAGGGAAGACTGCCCTTTGGCATGTCAACCAAATATAAAACAGCCTTATGGCCAGCCCACCCAAAAATGCATTCTGTTTTGAAAATTTCCTTTTTTCCCATCCTTTTACTAAACTGAAGAATCTTTGGAATTTTAAAGCAACCACCAAAAAAACCCAATCCAAACCAAATAAAAAAAAAAAAAAGAAAAAGTTTTAATGTTTTTTTTCTTCTGCATCTGCATTTAGATGCGAACTGTTGCCATGATGTGATCCTCAAAGAAAGGAGTATTGCATTCTACAATAATAGTGCTTTATTTGCCCTATTTCTGTTCAAGGTCTCACATACACAGATATAAACTTGAGCAACCTGAGCATTAGAAAACATACTCCCAAAGAAGACAGTTATGTTAGCATACTGCTCCATGACTGGTTCAGTGAAGAAACTCTCACACTAAAATTTAAATTTGGTTAAGTCACCTTTGATAATTTGCTACTAATTCAGGCAAAAAAACTTACTTGCAATCTCATATTCTGACCTTTTTTCTTCACTCTCAGACTGGCATAGGTGCTAAGGAGCAGAGTAAAGAGAGTAAAGCTTTTTGTGCTCCCTTCCCTCCCTAATCTCACATGTGCCCCCTGAAAGCAACAGAATATTGGAGTTGAAGGATCACCAAGTTTCAATTCTGGGCTCCCTGCTGCCTGCCACAAATATTCCCAGATCTCAGCAGAGTTTTGAACTGCCCCTGTGTTTTCCCACTCTAGAATGCCCAAGCTTCTATTCCAACTACACATTCTTTGCTCTGGATCTTCACAAAAGTCTTGGGCGCATGCATCTTATTACAGTGCCTATTCTGAAGAAATTATCCTTAAAAAACCTCAGGGGCTTCTCAAGCACTTCTCAGCCACATGAAGAATCCAGGCTGGAGAGAGATATAAATATTTCTTACCTTTCCTGAAACTGATACTGTAATAGATAGTAAAAATGTAAATGAACAGACATTTATTAAAACCCTGAGAACCTTAAAATTGAAGAAATGAAGATGCAATACTGGCCAAATTAATAATAATGAAAAATAACCAGAGGAAGGGCAGGGAACTGCATTCTGAAAAGTCCATCATTACAAATAAGATTTTTAAAACTGAAAATGATAATCATAAGTGCCAATAAGGCTTCAAATCAAAGTCAACTTAAGTCAATGACACCTTTGCGTTTCCTTCAGCAGGCTTCCAACAGGAATTGGACTTCCTATTGCTTTTCAGTTCAACTGCTTTGAGTCTTGAAAAATAGCCCGTGATCATACCATGTACATTACAATAATAGTTGAAAACTGAGAATGTTAATCACAAAAGGACTTACTGAAACTACAGACATGGTAAACAAGTGGTGGAAATAAGCACACTTTTTCGCAAATATTCAAGGCTGTATTTTTTTCACCACTAATTTCCAAATTAAAAGTTTCAGTGTTCAAACATCTTTATGTGTTCTGTTTATTCAAGGTGTGAAACACTTCACATTTTTAAGAAAAGTAGCAATTTTGTCCTAGAATTTCCTTCCAGATGAACTAATTTTTCATTCTATCAATGAAAAATTAGCAGACTGTTGTTCCCACAGTTGAGCACATTTTGAATATAATATAAAAACATCAAATTAAACCTTTGTTTACTGAACATCAATTTTTTAGACATAAAGTTCTCATGCAAATGTGCGCACTGTATTTAGAAATGTCTTATAAAGTGGCGATTTTATTAACCTGTCCTAGTAGTTCTCATCTATCATTTTGAAAAACAAATTATTGCACCAGACTTTCCAGCAAAACTTCTATCTTGAAGCTCTTCTACAAAACAGAAGACATTAACTTCTAGACAACCTTGCAACTGTACCAGATTGAGAGCTGTTTAGCAGTTTCAAAAATATTGTCTAACCACTAACCTTGTCTCTTAAACTTGATAATAACCTTCATTAGCATAGCTCACAGGTGTTGCATTCACACATTTACAATAAAGAATTGTTCAAAGAATATGTGTCCAGCTCAAGCTACAGTTCGTAATTGCTAAAGCAGATCCAAATTAGCATTCACAGCCTTGCATTTCCCTAACAACAGCCTTTCAAGCTCAAAATAATTTGTAATTCAAAAAGGACTTTGGTCAATAGCTTCTGAGCATGCAAAGCATGTTTGGCACTTAAAAATTCCAAGTCAAGACCTGTTGAAAACTTAACATATGAGTTTATACTTTCTTGTTTCCTGTTATTTTTCAGTGAAACATTATTGAATGGGTGTATGATTTGATAAAAACTGGAATTATTCCCAGACATTCAATTTAGACTAGGTTTATTACCAATATCTGATGAAATCTTAAACTATATTTACAACAGTTCGTTACTTTGACTCCAAATGATGTAATGTCCTTATGGTTTAATAAACAGGAAAATATGCTGAGAAAAATAACCTCTTTTGTAAATTTGAAACACACCAGACTCCTCTTCCAAATGTTTGTCTGACATATGTATGGATTATAAGTATAGCTGCTTCAGTATGTTTACTACAATAACAGATGCAGAAAAAAATCAGGCTGATTCATTGATTAATTATGCAGTTAAACTGTGCAACATCTAATACTCAATGTGCATAAATTACAAGCAATTACATTTTTATAAAGATTTATGGTACATAACAAGTCATGAGATTTAAAAAACTGAGCAATACATTCCTATTACAAAAATAGAAAAGCACACAACAGTTTATAATATTTTCCCATATTTGGTTGTCTTTAGAAGTCTGAAATATGTAGACATGATATGCTGGAAGTAATATGCAGTATTAGTATTTCTGCACTGCTCTGCAGTTTTATAAGACTGCTGAAGAAACTTCTGAAATTGTTCTCAAATGATTTAAAATGAGATTTCCCCTATGAGGTCTGTTCATGATTTGGGCAATACATGTCTTCCCTCTACTTACACCGAAGAGGAGGAACAGAGAACAAAAGAAAAGACCTGTCAAGTCTAGTGGGAGGTGTCCCTGCCCCCGGCGGGGAGGCTGGAACTAAATGATCTTAAGGTCCTTTCCAACCCTAACTATTCTATGATTCTATTCTATGATTCTACTATGACACAAGAGATGCTTACTATTTTGGCCTTCACCTTAAGTCCCCTCTCTCCCCCTCTTTTTCCTCAAGCTCACCCCTCTAGCTTGATGCCCTCACTTGACACACCTGCACACCTCTCAACTTCTGCAACTGTATATGGCCAGTTGGAAGAGCTTGCCAATGAGATTTATGTGGTGCACAGAATCTTACATTTTAAAGCAACAGATCCATGCTCTAACAAGGAAAATGTATGCCTAGTTACAGACTTGTTTATGTCTGTCCACAAGGAGACAATTGTTAGAGAAGAACACTAATTCCACTTTGCAAACAAGATGCCAGAAGACTGAAGGAAGATTGCCTACTGTACAGCTCCCAGCTAAAGTATTTTGCCCTGAACAGTAGAAGTGTTCCAAACAAGTTCCTGATCATGTTGAAACAGATTCAAGTAGTATCTCAGCCATGAGAACAAATTAATGTAACATACTAGTCTCCCAGGGATTTAGAGCACAGCAAGAGCTTCTCCCGTGAACCTTAAAGCTGTAACTAGACTTCATCCCAGCTATAACATTTTTCTGCATCAGGGGGCACAGAAGAGTCATCTATATTTTTATTTCATGTTTCTCATGTGTATTTTTGTTAGGTAGGCCATTGATATTGATATAATTCAGCTGTTAACTGAAAAACCATGGGAAATCATATAAAGGAATTTTTAAGGCAATTTTAGTAAAAATTCTCTGAGACTGAAACAACAATATTTATACCAAATTCATCTTTTCTGAGCCACACAATATGTTTTGCATATTTTGCCATGATTATAGGAGACATGCCACTAAGGAAAAAGCAAGATACACAGATCAAAGACTTGGCAGACAACTTTGTAGATTATTTCTTTATGTAATCAGCCTTCTACACTAACCCCTAAAATGAAATCCTGACTACAGATGGCTTCTGATATCAATTCTTTCCTCACTGTAATTGTAAAACAGATTAGAATGATTGACAGCTTAAAGAATGTCCAGTCAGACCTGTACATCTTTGAAATAAAATTAGAAGTATGATCATTATGGGTTTATCCAAATGCTTCCGCCAACCTCACATATACAAACAAGTTAGCTGTGATTGCTTCCCACACTCAGCTGACATGCTAGATGCTTTGGTATGAAATTATTCAATCAGAACACAAAATTAAATTTATCTCAGACTTGCTCTTTTGCCTCTTATTGCTGGCTTTCATTTTCTTATTTAAATAAGAAAATGAAAGCCAGTTTTTTTGCTGAAGCTGAAAAAAAGAATATGGAATAGCAACAAAAATCAGCATAAACTTTAGTTTCACAGAATAAGAGAAGGTAAAGCATGTGATCACTTATGAACTAGATTATTATCTTTAATCTTCTGGGTCACAGTATAGAAACAAATATTACACTTTCATCACATTTCACATTGCTGTTATCAAATTTCAAATATCATCACCAAAAAGACTCAGAAGAATTACACAGCAGCATGTGACAGCTTTAGCTGAAGAAGGAGAGTGAGAAAAAGTGGGTAGAGGAGGGGATAGGACATGACCTTTTTGTTTTTGTTCTGCATATAAACATAGAATCATACAATCATAGAACAGTTAGAGTTGGAAAGGACCTTAAGATCATCTAGTTCCAACCCCCCTGCCATGGCAGGGACACCTCACACTAAACCATGCCACCCAAGGCTCTGTCCAACCTGGCCTTCAACACTGCCAGCGATGGAGCATTCTCAGCTTCCCTGTGCAGCCCATTCCAGCGCCTCACTACCCTTACAGTAAAGAATTTCTTCCTCATACCCAATCTAAACTTCCTCTGTTTAAGTCTGAACTCCTTACCCCTTGCCCCGTCACTAGAAATACTGGCCTGATGGATAAACACATTAGCTTTTTTGTTTGTTTCTGAAGCTTTTTGAGAGGCTCTTTTTGTGGCTATGCTGCTTTAACAGTCGTATCATGACTGGTGTTTGTTTTGCAGTAGCAAACTGAGAGCTGGTAAGGGATTTGGTTACTCTACCTCCCTCATCCTAGCTATCTGCTCTTCAGAAAAGACTCCAAAAAGGACACATGTTAAATTCTCATCTTTTTTTATTTGAAAAACTTCCACCTTAATATTTACCAGCATTAAAGTTTATGAATTCTGTTGATTCAGATAGGAAACCAGAATAAATGTCTCCCCTTCTTTCTTCCTGTCTTTGGGACAAATGTTGAGATGCTGCACTCCAACCCACCTCACCTATGCCAACACTAGCTCTGAAAGCTCATCAGCATGAAATTGATTATATTAGATTACCAAAGTATAATGGTTACATGCAAATTTAATTTGCAAACGTATATAACAAGAAATAGGTATAAAAATAAAAGTGGATAACAAAATAAGGATTTCTGATCAGGGACTGATTTAATTTCACTTTTGAAATCCTTCTTAGCCTTACAAATATCTTTTAATATATTTTATATTAGCTCTCCATACAAGAAGTAGAGCCTCCTATTTACTCATCATTTTCCTGCTCCATCAGGCTAGCTGTTATCACAGGATATTACACAAGTACACTGCTAAGAGCTTATTCTCCTTTGCTAGCCACTTAGGAGTTTAGCCCTATCAACACAGAAAATATTCATGTCAGACCAGTATATATTAAGAACATTAAAACATTCTATCAACTATTATCATCTTTAGAGGACATGAATTTAAAACAATCTGTTACAGAAGTTTCTGATGTGTAAGAAGAATCAAGCTTTTATCTATTTGTGGAAACAGAGAACCAACGTATGGCAAAATTATTTCACACCTATCAGTTTATCATGGTGTCAGTTATCAACCAAAAGAAATGAAGATTAGAACTAATGCAGAATATAAGCCTAGCCAAAGGGAACATATATTACACTATGACATGTTAATTATTCCATAAATATACCAGTAAAGCTTTCACTTTGGCAAAACAATTTATACTAATACGGTATAATCCTTTTCCTACTTAGCATAAAGAATTGTAATCAACACATAGTAATACATACAAAAATCTGTGAAAAGGGTTTGTGATTTCCCTAGATAATATAATGAGTATTTTCATCATTGAGTTATTCACTACTCTTTGTTGGACTGAGATCAGATACCATGAAAAATTATTATAGGATTCAGTGGTATTATTCAAGCAGACACTAGTGAACAGGCACCCTACACTCCTGCATGTGTATCCTAAAAATAACTTGCCTATCTTGCTTTTAATTGGAAAAAAAAACCAAAAAAAGCAACATAAAAATAGGACTAACATTTCACAAGAAACCAATCCTTCCCTCCACCAGAGCTGCTATTATGTTAATACCTCATGCACTCATATTCCTTTCTTCCCACCTCTCATCATTGGTTTACATGAAATCATAACAGATTTGAGTTGGTACATACTCTCAGCAAAGACATGAGGCAGCAAATATTTCCTGTATTCACTAAAATATCTCATTCTACAAAGACAGCTGAGAGACGCAAGTAGTATTTTAATTTCAAACACTATAATAGCATTTTTTCTCAAGAAAAAAAATCAGTTCTTAGATAAAGCCATGTATGTAATGCCAAATTTATGGAACAGATCTATTTTTCAGTTCAACAGCGGACTTGTTCAGCAGTGACACCTAGGTACTTTATTGATCGTGAAAAAAACTATTTCCAATAAAGTTCCTGAGAGGTAAATACCACCTCATTTCACAGATGGGGAAGTTAGAGAAGTGAGAGGGCACAGACTTTCCCACATATACTTAAAGTGTATCAGTGATGAGAACATGTGTGTCTCAATTCCAGCTAAATCAAAAGAATCTTTCTCCTACCTCAGTCACAGTCACCTAAAGGCAATTCACCATTTCAAATAATTTTCTATCCCTGGATGACAGCATAGATATCCCCAAGCCTAAACTACTATGGCTCAGATTTTTCTGTAACAATCCCCATATCCCTATCTGCCTTCTGTTGCACTCCCTTCGCAGCAGGAAATACTGCACCCTAAGATTTCCTCGAGCAGGTGGATATTTTGACTTTTTCCAGTGAATGAGGCTGGTGAGAAAAAGATTGTTACCTTGTCCAGTTTAACTTGCTTTTGCTGAAACAGGTTAGGATGCGCTCACTGCAAGTGGAGAATCGGTAATCACAGGGGATACCATGGAGAGGGAAGAAGTGTTAAACAGCTGGGGACAATAACCTCTTCAGTGGTTACTATAAAATGAAAAAAAGGTGAAAGGTGTGAAAAGGCACACAAACCATAATGTGCAGCCCAGCCTGAAGGAAAGGTATGTATTGTGCTAGGCAGAGAATCCACCTAGCTAGCACCACACTAACCTGAACTATGAATGAACATTAAATGAATGTTCACAGTGAGAAAGCCCAACCAACTGATCTTGAGGAACAGTAAGAGCAGAGGTTGAAGGTAAATCACAAGCTCCAAAGGGGAGGAGAAAAAGGGGCTAATTTAATTCTCATCCACTGACTTACAGGAGTCTGATTTCCTCCTGTGACCATCAATAAAAGTGAATGTAATTTAAAAAAAAAAAATCAAACTAGGAAGCTATTGAGCCTGTTAGCTGGTGTCCCAAATTAAACACTAGCATAACTATTTAACTATTATCAGAAAGCAGAGTAATTTGTTTTCTGTATTCCTCTTATAGTTGTAAATCATACAAATACAAGCAGCATCCATTCCCCTTGTGAATAAAGCCTCTGCAATAATAAAGTGACCATCAGTCCTAGCTGCAATACTCAGTGATAAAGGTTGCTAAAAATTAGCAGCTTTCTTGTAGATCAAAAGACAGCCTATGCCAACCTAAAATTAACACATACCCCTCATCCAAGGTATTTTAACTGTTCCTTTAAAAAAATTCACATCAACCTGAATATGACTTAAATGCTGCTTCTCTTCTTTTTCCTCTTTTGAGCAAAATCTGCATTTCAAAGGAAATACACAATTTTATGTTGAATAATGAAGATAATGAAGACAACAAGTATCTGCCAATTCTTCCTTTTGAGTTTGATATCTCCCATTTTCAATTTTGCATCTTACAACACCTGGTTTGGCTGGTAAGGAATGCACTGTGCAAAGTAGCATGTATTACAAACAATCAGAGGGTCTAACTTTTCCTGGTGATACCCGTATTTGTGTCATGGAATAGTTGAAGTTGGAAATGACCTCTGGAGATTATCTAGTCCAGCTCCCTCTGCTCAAAGCAGGGTGCACAGAATCAAGTTGCTCAACACCCATATAGAGAGAACAGTGTGCTTTTATTACATATTCTTTTATACTTCAGGAGCAGGCCCATGTTCTGGTTACATTAGGATCCTATATAACTATTTGCACAAAAGCTCTGTAAAAAAAAATTTGTGGTCTGACAAGTTTCCTATACAAACAGAAATTATTCAACAAACGACTACACCACAATGTAAAGAATAAAAGTAACTGCAATTACCTATATGCAGCAAACTGCGTGGCTGATTTAGGGACTAAACTATGACAGTTTGGCCTTCACAGAATACCCATTTCACCATAACTTTCTGAACAAAAGCAACACTAGAGATAAACTGAATTATACTGCCTAACAAGCTACATAATAGCTGCATTTAAGGGTTGGCCAAGCAGCTATGATATGCTTGGGCACAGATACTACTTGAGGATGCACTTTCAGACATGAACTAGCTACTGGACGAAGAGATAACTAAAGAAATAGTAGGGGGTTAGTAATTTTTTCTTGTAATTTCAGCCCAACTAGATATATCTGTCACTAACAGATTTAAGCTATTTTATGAAGCGACATGAATTTCAGTATTAGCCCAGCATTTTAGGCAGACATTATCCTACAGCTTACAGTAGATGCATAGACATTTATCTGGACATTCTTCTAGAGAACACTCTGTGGGTTCTAGAAGCCCAGGCTCTAATCCTCTGTAAAGGTTTCTGCACCACAAAGGAAAAGCAAATTCTGAAGTTGTATGACCTGTTGTATGTAAAGCACTACTGTTTCATTTCAGAATATCTGCAATGATGTTAACTCAAAGTTCAGTGAACTCCAGTGCTGTTCCTCAACACAATGACACTTTCAGAGAAAATTACACTGACTCCCTTGGGAACTAGATTTTACCTGAAAAATGTTAACAGAGAAAGCATGTACAAGTATCTATAAATAGGGACCAAAGTGGAGAACTTTATGACAGACAAACACAAATCTCCTTTAACAATTTCTAGCTTTCCACTGAAACATTTCACTCCACACTCTATTTTTTAAATGGAAAAAAAAAAAAGTCTCTCAAAGCATCCTCATGGTTGTCATTATTCTGGAAGCCTGGTTACATTCAACAGCATACATGGCCATTTCGAACATAAGTTTGGCTGGCCATAGTTTATAAAAATACATACTCTAAATCAAAAATGAAAACCAGGATGGTGCTCTCAAACTGAATTTCAAGCACAAAATAAGAGTTTTAAAACACTGTATAATACTAAAGAAACAGCAGACAAAAAGCTCACAGGAACTAAAGTATTCACCAAGATGAATGACTTCATCTTATGAACTTCACCATTTCAGTTGCACAAGGGAGGCAGCAGCCCCAAACATATATCAGCATCTGTGTCAAGCCAGTTTTCTGTATAGCACAGCCTATGTTCTCTCCTGCTGTAAAAGTAACACTTTGTGGAGCAGCAAAACCAAAACCAGATGGAGTTATAATTAAATCTGCACTTAGATCCAGCTAAAACTTAGTTTTCAAACAAAAAATTCTTCCCCAGTTCTTCCTTACAGAGGAAAGGATGCATCCGCTTATCTGAACGGACTACTGGACCCAAGGAAAGGCACATTTTTCCAGGGAAATGATGTTTCAGGATGCAAGCTGAAAGATGAGATGCAATGATGCATAGGACATCTTGAAGCAGAAGATGTCAAATGTTTGCACTTCTTTTACGCCTTTTCATGGCAACTCTCTAACAATCAAAGGCACATCTTTGTAAAAGCTAGCAAAAGTCACAACAAATGTTAAGCTTAATCCACATATTTGAAGAATCAATAGGCTCTCCAAGCCTAAAACCCAAGAGAAATAAGCATATTTGAGAATTGTGCATTTCTGCATAGGTAGATGCTACTTCATACAGATAATGCAGCAGAAATAACAAGTAAAAATGTTGTATCTCTCCCAGACACCAGTTTCTACTTTATGTTGTTTTTTTAAAAGCCCAGATATGTGAAAAGACAACTAGGCTTGAAATGTGAATTCTACATAAACTGACATTTCTTTACCCAAGGTGCTTTAGTAAAAACCTCCACCATTAACCAGTCACAAAGAATGAATGTGTGTGTTTTCACAGCTGTCTCCTGCAACTTCCAAATACAAAAATAACTGCAAGTTTTGAGCATAGTTGCAAAGTCTTCAACCTGAAGGGAGTTATTGCTGGAAAAAGAAGACTTTGTATCACTTCAGTTTCTTGATTTTCACTGAAATTTTGTGTGGGTATAAAGTAAGGGACCAGGAAATTGCTATGCTGGATTTATCCTGTGGGAGGTCTCACCAAGAAAAGTTCTCTGGATTCATGTCTCAAAAAAAGCCTCCAGTGACAGGTAATTGAAAGTCATTGCTAACATCAATTCATCTGCATCAGAAAGAATAAAAAATATTCATTTTCAAATATAGATATATATAGATACACACTGTATTACCAATCAACAAGTATTATTTTCTCAGAGCTTAAATGATCAGGTTCAGAGCATATAAACAGTTTAAAACCAAGGAATAGTTTCAGTGCTTTCACTAAAACTTGAAAACAACAGTATCAAAACAGATTCAGATAATTAACATCTTGAAAATATATCACAGTAGCTTATCCAGTTGAAAATTCTTATATCCCAAATAAAGGCTGACTAAGGGACAGTTTGGTATGTGTACATCTGGACTGACTCTCCCATTATGAGTTTTATGATTTTCTTTCATAAATATACAGCATATTTTTCTATTTTTCTCTCCATATAAATCAAGTATCACTGATACACTTGTCATATATTCTGCAGGTAAAATGTAACTGCAATAGTCATGTTAAAAAACAATCTTTTTTGAGAGATCCAACTGCATGTCAGTGCTTTGTAGTAAAGGGCCTAGAAAAAAGGAAAGAACCTGTTAAGCTTCTCATCCCTTAAAAGAAATTAAAAGAACAGCAAAAGAAGAAAACACAACATTACCTCTTTGTGTGTTTTTCCTTAAATTAGAGTTAGGGAATGTTGGGGACAGGGGGTGTTCTTTCCCTCCACCCCCTTTGGTTTTTTTCCCCGTGGAAGAATGCTATTGTCCAATGAAAATGTCTTTTCAGGAATTTGTCAACTGCATTGAAATCATTCCTTTCAATATAACCTTTTTGTTAAAATCAGGCATAAGAACAGATCTCTTTATGCAGAAAGGCACAAATTAAATTTCTTTCTTGTACACACTGGGTGAATGAGTTCTACTGACACACTGCATTATATAAGCATTAATACTTATAATTGGAATATGAAGATATTTGACAAATTTAGATTATACCTTGTATTGTAAAAATTTGAATTCATGCACATTTCCGCTTTCATATTCTAAAGCTTGAATTTAGAATTTTTCTTAAATTTAGTACCTCAAGATTCTCTAAGAAAAGGCTCTCCAATCATTTGAAAAATGTTAAACTTCATAGTTTAACAAAATTATTATTTTGTGTGTTTATACAAATTAAAGAGGAGAGAGCAAAACATGCATTTTTATATGCATATGTTAACAGGGAACCTAAAATCTTGTCTTTTCACCCATCTCAATGACAACTGTAAAGTGCAAGTGCTACCATAACCCCTCTTTCTGAACAATTTCATATTATTGGAAGTCCTGCATAAATACAGAATGCAAGGTTAGACTTCTATGACTGCCCTACATATTTCAGTAGGTTTGAAGGAAGTTTACAGACCTACTTCTTTACAAAAAATGTTGCTCTGCTTTTAGTGGTCACATATTTAAACTACTTCTCGTGTCCTGAAGCACAGGGACCATGCTGCTAATGCCTACATTTGTGCATATAAATCTCTAATCTGTCAATCCAGTTCCCCATGAATAGTCTATTTAGGTTGGGTTTAAAGCAGTGGGAAGTCGACCTACACGAGAGAGTTGTCTTGTAAAATGGCCGGAGGTCAGTGTTATTATCTCTGTAGGCTACCAGCGGTGCATTTGTTCCACCCTATGTATGAGTCATTCATTTACAATAAGCTCCACTGCACTTTGAAAGTGCTGGGAGGGATGGGTACAGAAGCTTACCTTCCGTCAATTGGCTGAAGAATAAGACAACTCAAAAAAGAGATGTCCTCAGAATTTAACTCTTCAACTAGAAGATTATTAACTTAGTTATAAATGAATTAGAGATCTTACACCCAAATTCCAGTAAAGTATACTATAATTACACTTTCTATTTAGATTGCCACTTCGTTATATACTTCCTTCACTTCTGAAGTTCTCATTGTTTATAAATACCTACTGAAGATGTGCAGCGTTGATAGTAACTCCCCATTAAAAGCAAAAGTACTTACAAAAGCCAGTTTAAGCAATTCGATTGAAGTACAACCACATTATCAAGATGTGCTTTTATACTCCAGTGTTTCTTTTTCACACATAAAATTTAAATAGTCCAAATAAAACAAACTCAATATTTAATTGAAAGTAAGCTATGTACAGATTTAGGTTCAGAATTTTTAGAGAGCCTACAGGAGTTAGATGCAAAGCCCCCATATGGTTTGAACAGAAAGGAACATTTCTCTTTTACAGGTTTCTTGAGGGAGTGCAAGAAGATGAAAGGAAAACACATTAAAACAAGATGATTTAAAAAAAAAAAATCTGCAATCACTAAGATTTGTAAAGGGCTGTGGAATTCATGCAAAAGCAGTACTGTCCTACTCAACACATCTGTACAATGTATTTACACACTAGACTAATTCATAATTATTTATAAATTATAATACAGAAGTGACATTTAAATGTTTCATACACTCTTTTCTGATGCACTCTTTTCAATCTTGGAATCCCTTAGACAATTTAGCTGCTGTTATTTTTTTCCTAACTTATTCCATTTCCCTGAGGCCTATTCTTAAAAGCCTTTCCACCTGTTCTCTTTATAAGATGTGGCATTTTTAGATGGTAGACCACAGAACTAAAGAGAAGTTAGCTAAGGCTTTCTTAATACAAGAGGCAAAGGTGTCACGACAGATAAATTTCTGTGGCTTTGTCTTGAAAAGGTACAGAGCAATACAACTTGTCAGCTTGACAATTCTTCCAAGCTTTGCTTACCATTCTTGCAACATTCACAGTAAATGAGATATCAATCAGACAAGGTCAGAATATCATGCTACCCAAATACTGGATAAAATATAGCACAGAGCATGCAAAGTAAATGCCACATATCATTACAGAGGAACTCAGATTACTGCAGACATACAGTACCATGCATCAGCAAACTTGGAGTTGATGCAACATGCACTATATTAACAGACACCCCTGCCCCCCCCCCCCCCCCCAAAAAAAAAAAAAACAAAAGCAAAAATATATAATTTATTTAAACTAGAAAACAACTTTACTTCCTTCAAAAATATTCTGAAGCCACAAACAGAAAAAGTGCAATCCTATATTTGAGTGCAACTGTAGCCATTACAAAAACTGTGATTTTTTCCACTGCACAATAAAATATTTCTGAAACCTATTCATATCCTTTCCAGGTTATGTGATGTCTACTTTCAATTCAACTACCAAATGTGGAGTCATTTGCGAAGCTGGATCAGAAGAATACAAACAAGGGGCAAAAGGGTCAAAATAGGCCTGACATGTTCACAAGCCTGCCTTCTCACTGAAAGATTTCCCAAAACCACTGTGCTTCTTGTTAAGCAAGTGTCACAAGTTTTTTTATTAACTTCTTCCAAGGTATTAAACAATTCCATACTGTTTGATAACTTGTCATCACCCAAAAAATGTTAGTAATAATGAAAAAACACACTAGCTTTCCCTGATACTACTATCAAACATACTAAAGAGCTTTTCCTCAAATTCACTATTTGATAAAACTACGATAAAGAGTACACTTGTATTGAGGTATGTCAACCTTTCCCCAGAAAAGCAAAACCCAAACTGTAATGCCCTTAAAATGTTACTCTGAACTAACAGATCAATAAAGTGAGTTTCTGTGCAAACACATCACACACTTGCCACTCACACATCTGTTTGAATTGTACTGATCTAGACAGAAAAATGTGACAACTCGTGGGGAGAGGGAACCCTTCAAATTATTATGATAAAAGGTCATCTTTCTCTTTTTAATTCCATGGCGAACAACTTTTTTTTTTTTTTTTTATAAAAGGTGAGTAAAAGAAATAAATCCACAGCTCATTTTTAACAAGGAGACAATTTTGTAGGGAGATAGTAGAGCTGGAACAAGCCTACACTAGAAGGAACCTGCTGGTAGGCCAGGAATGATCCCTGTCATTTATTGGCAAAGATATTGGTATGAGGTCTGCCCACACTGCTACACTACAGTGAACTGCCTGTTCACTGCTCCTTCACAGTCACACATTCCTCTTACTATTACTTTTACAGAATACCACCAATGCCTTTAACACATTTTTAAATGATCTGCTAAAAGTATAAGTTTTAACAGGCATTAAGTGTATCATACACTTCACAAACACTTTTAAATCAGTATTACATCTGACAATTTTCTACCACTGAACCAGTAAAAGGAGGGAAGAAGAACTGAATTTCTAATTAAGTCAATCTTCCTGTGTGATTAAAAACATTCATGTATATTAATAGCTTTTGCAAATCTATTTTGCTGCTGTTGTTTGTATTAAAAAAAAAAGGTAAAAGAACATCTTTAAAAAACTGCCTACAGATACTCCCACTTCCTTACAAAAACTACATTTAAATATATTGTAAAATTAATTTGTGTAATGTTGGACCTAGGAATAATGAGGACAAGAAAGCCTTTCCCTGAAGATGATCATGACCTACTTATTTGCCATTTAAGGAATTAAATTCTTTCTGCAATACTTTCAAACCCTTTTTAAGATTAGGAAACATGAAAATCACATGATTTCCCTTACAGCCAGATATTACTTTGAACATAATACACATTGTGATTTTATGCATCTCTGTTATCCTTTAATAAAAACACGTATTTCCACACAATAAAGCTACATTATTTTAGTTCTCCTGGGTTCAGTTTATTTAATGGTAGATGTAGAAATGAAAAGGAAAAAACAAGGCAACAAAGCTACCAACCAAATAGGTTGGGTTTTTTAAACACTAATTTGTTATTCAAATGCATTACATAATTATGGATTAATTTTAAAATATTCAGCGATGAAATCAAAAGATTTAATTCATCTTCTGAAGAAAACAAGCAATTAAAAGGTGATTATTTTCTGTATCATGACCCCACCAGAAGATGAAGGTTACAATTATTATAGGAGCCGTGCATGACGATGCAAAGTGAAAGATTACTTTGGATGAGGAAATCGTACAGCAGGAACAGCTGAGCTCTAATAAAAACAATACTTTCATCATACTGATACCTTCAGTGATAAAGAACAGTAGGAAAATAGAATCCTAAATAATATATGGGCAGATCTCTGGTAGAAAGTTGCTAGAGCTTTTCTCTGAGACAGCAGCACTTCTTTAAAAGAAATATTTGCCAAGCTGATGATCTTCCAAGGTAGCAAAAACAGCTTTGGTAATGTTTTCATTGATTTAAATAGTTACTCATCAGCTCTCACTGTCCCCATGCTTCTTTAGAGCTACAATTCCCAGCCTCCCAAAAATCTCATCCAGGAACTCCAACTCTTTCCCTTGCTCATAGCCCTTTAGGAGCTTTATACCTGCCACCCAGGGAGTGAATTACAATATCCTCAGATATCACTCAACAATATGGTCCAGATCCAAACAAAAGTTAACAACTGTAGCCAGACTGATCTCTGCCTGCTGGGTCTGACCATGCCTCCCATGAGCACCCCTGCCACACAGAATCAAGCACGGCTAGTTCCCCTCCTAACAACAGCTGCACAGACCAGGCTGTATTGCATTCTCAGGCCAAACTGTAAGAATTCCAGACATGAAGAGCAGCAGCACAATAGAATCTACATGATGCTAAAGTCAGATTCAGGTGAACATAAACTGAATAAAATTATAAAGCAGCAACTACTATTTAACCAATATCGCCATTATGTACCACGGCTAATGGTGGTCATACATGCATATAAGAAAAATAAGACTGTTTTCCTCCTGAAGAAATTCAAAATCTACTTTTTTTTCCTCTTCTTTTGCATAACCATAAAACTGGAAATGATTCATTCCTAATATGAAACTGCTTTAAAGACTGATTCTGCATTTCTAACTTTGGAAAATATCTACTATCTTCAGATTATGAAGTTCAAATCCCAAGCGCTGTAACTCAATTTTCTTTCTCTTCTCATGCCCTGATCTATTATGGATATTGAGATTGAATATATTTTTGGATATAACAGTATCAACACTACAAGAAAAAAAAAAACATAGGCACCTGTTTTCTTTATCCAAAGTCAGAGGCTGCAAACTCTGAGAAAACTCTGACATTTGTTGGAATCCACAGGATTTACATCTTGAACAAAGCATAACATTATATATTCTGGGGTAAAGATCCTTGTTCCTAACTCAGTCTCCTGGTTCACACTCCAAAAGAAAAATCCCTTTCCAGATTTAATTATGGCAATCCTTTCATTCCTAAATGCCTAAGCTGAAAACACCTTCCTGATAAAGGAAATAACTTTTATGCATATATGTAGTGGATCCTGCCTGTATTCCTGCATGGGGAACTCCTTAGGTGGAACATCAACACAAACTCCCTCTTCACATTTCCCATTGATATTAAATTTGTATGTCAACATTCAAGAAATATGGCCATGGTTTTCCACTTCACTTTACACGCCAAGTAACTGTGCACTTATATAAAATGAGAATGAAAACCAGTTTAAATTAGTCTGCAGGAAGTAGCCAGGCCTGAGTATTTTCCTCTCACTACCTCAGTTTGGGGAATTGTATCTATATTGTTCTATGCTCTCACTGTGCATTAAAACTCTTCAGGCCATTGAAAAAACTAAAAACATTTGATTTAGCTAAAATCTGAATGCATATTTGTAATCCTGTGGTAGGTGTGATTATTATGCAAGAACTGCCAAAAGCAGTTATTTTTTTGACCTGTTAACCTGAAACTATACCTCAAATTGACTTTAAGCAGAACCTTCTGAGGAAACTCAATGAGGAGATATGCTTAAAATCCATGGCACAAAACTAGGTTTTAAACACTGCATTCCCTTAGAAATATTTTTTCATCTGTTGTACCTACTCCAATATGCACACAGTGCTAAAAGGCAATTAATTCTTTAATATCCAATTAAATACCATGCCTAGTGCTACAGAACAAAACCTGAAATTTCTGTTTAAGGACAGACCATGCTTCTGTGCTCAGATAGCGTCCCAGTTCTTGGCAGGCACTCGGAGAAAAGAGCCATAGCTCTCACTTCCAGCTCAATGCTTTCCTTACAGCTCAACGAATGCGTGGAGAAAAGAGCGCTTACGCCCTTGTCCGTGTATCTCAAAGACAGTTGCCTTCCTCTCAGCACAGTAACCTCATCTACCTAAACACATTTTTATATCTCCTTCAATATTATGGCACTGCAGAAACTCCAAGGTAGGTCACTTGAAAAAGCACAGTCTTGCTTTATGGATAGATATAAAGCTTGTTTAAAGTCAGTATTCCTTACTTCAGTGGGTTTTGAATAATGCCTTGGGTCTAGCCAAGCAAAACTGCTTTTAAAGTCAAGGCTAAGATGCAGACATGCATGGTTTTCAGGCTCTGTCACTTTGCAGTGGCTTGAATATATTTCATTACTACATTAAAGGTGAATGCAAGTACATTTTGTCTTCGTCACTTATAACTAGAGCTATATTTGATCCAGCCCTGCAGTTGTCTCCCACAATAGAAAAGGGCCATACATTTAAACAGACTATCACAGCCTGGTTTGCACGAATAATTAATTAGGTTAATGAAATGTAATTTAATAAGATAAAATTAAGATTCTGGTCTCAACTGCAGTTATAAATTCTGCACAGATTCTCTGGTTTATGTGAGCTATTAAAATTTCTGAATAGTAATTCATGCAGCTGAGCTTAGGGAACTAAGATTGCATTTGTGAAATCAAAATCTCAAACACACTTCCATGTTACATATTACCCTCTGCATATAGAGTGCAAAGTTATTGAAAAATGAGAAAAAAAATATATATATAAGGCTTAAACAAACTGAGTGGTGAGAAACCTGGAAAAACTCTAAATTTAGGAGGATAAATCTGTTGCTTGTTTTCAAGCAGATTTACTGCTAATTTCCATTAGTCTTAGTAGTACTGTGTGTCTTTAGTGTCTGACCAATGTTGCTTCAGTACTGATTTGCCTTCTGCTAGATGTTACTTAATCAACTGCTTTCTAGATGACAGAAATTTGCAATTGATTAGGCTGCATAGCTCCGTTGCTATTTCAAAAATTCCTAGGAAGGGATTATTTTTGTGCTCAAATACCCCTAAATAAAGGATCCTGCAGTCTGAATATCCCTGGATTCTGAACAGTGTTCACTGAAGCAAATAAAGCTAAGTCAAAGAATCATTTAGTGCTTCAGTGTGCCAGCTCCAATAAATATCTGTCGGGTATGTATATGTGTGTGCACGCCCATGCACACATTTCTCCCTTTAGCTCTGGTGTATGTATATAGTGTAGAGTATGCAGACTTAAGGTCTAAAGCCAGTATTTGCATTTCTGAGACTGGAGTTGAGGCTGCTATGCTATTATCCTCAAAGCCACTGTTGGCACAATTCAGTCATTAATGATGATTTTGTGTCCTTTTTCTGTGAAAGAGAGCTACTTAATCTTTAGCTGGTTATGCTCAGCATTGGTGCAGCCTGCTCAGTATTCAGATTTTAAGCAGCACAGTGATTAGACTTTCTTACCTCAATTAACAAGTGGACGACATAAAACTGGCCAGAAAAGTTCCAAAAGAGCCAACCTTTTCTATAAACCCACAATAAAGAACGATGAAAAATTCAGCAGAATTCTGCATCCTCAGAAACATGGTATACAGGGACAGACAACCAAATTATCTTTTCCTCCCTACCCATCATAAGGGCTCTAGCAGTGGTGATAATCTTTTACCAGAAGAAAAATGAAAGTAACTTCATTTTAACCATTCATCCTAGAGACAGAAAGTTAACAGCAGAACCATTCAGAGTAAAGGCCAAGCAAAACACCTTCCAACAAGCCCCGAGGTCTGTTCTTCAAGTCAAAATCATGTAAGTTGAACAAAACAACAAAGAGTAAGGGCTGAGAAACCAAAACTGGTGCCTTGAAAAGGACATACCATTTATGTTTCACAATACCACACAAAAACATGTAACAGGGCTTAAGTAAGTTTCTTCTAGCAGCAGGTTATTCTAGACCTGCAGGTTTACTTAGCGATGGATAATCTAGCTGGTAACACAGTATTGGACTGGATGACTGATGTGATCAAACCTGGCAACTGTGAAGAATATGAACTTCCTTTGTTTCCACTTATTACAGTGTCTCATGTTCTAATACAAATGGGTTTTTTGGTACCTGAAAAATAAAAATTGGATTTTTCAAATACAGAGCAATACAAGAGAATTACAAAGTACTGTAAACATTGTTTGGATTTCAACTTTATTTAGTTGTCAGTTCTCAAGGCCCTGAAAGAATAAAGGGATTCCTCTCATCACAGCACATTTACAAACTAATGTTTTTGTATAAATGTAAACACTGAATCACAAAGCTCTTTCTTTTATTTCCCCAAACACAAATATCCAGAATCCTCAGTCAACCTATTTCTTAGCTAGTTCAGCTTTAGTCATCTAACCACTATGGTTCTCTCAGCTCCTTCTACCTCCTGAGAGGCTAATATTTAAAAAAAAAAAAATAATAAAAAATCATCCATAAGAACACAAGCAGTTAGTATTAAATCTGCTTTCTTATTTCTTAAATTCTCAGGATTATTTTATCTATTTAGCATACCCACAATCTGACCAACCTTGAGAACTCTGATTCTACTAAAAAGCTTTACCTCATCTTTTATTAGATATGAAAGAAAAACGCTCTGCCTAGCAGATCAAGAAATAAATCTATATTCATTCTTTCTTTTTAGCCAAAAATCAAACCATCCATTATCTCACCCTCTTATGGGTGGTACTTAAATCACAATATATTGAAAATACCAAGAACTGCTATTTCTCTTAAATTTTACAAAGCTATCCCTATCCTGCTGTAGCTTTCTTGTGTAAATAACAGCGGCTCAACACACTTTCCAGCAGAGATGTGAGTTTCTAAGAAACCTGGAATGTTCCACCTACTTCAGGCTAATGATCTCTCAAATGCACACTAATAAGTTTGATAAAAGTCTCACAGCATGTGTGCATAGAATGCTTACCATAAGAATGACAGTTCTGTGGGCAGGGCAAATCGCTGACACCATTTCAGACTGAGTTAGATGCTGGAGGCACAAATTAAAACTGTGAGCTTTCATTTCAGTGGGCTTTGACAGATGGAAGAGTGCATCAAATCTCTAATTGTTTAAACCATTAACTCATCTTTCCACCTGCATTATCTTTGGGAAGAGCTCAGCTGGAAGCCTGAAACAATTGCTCACAGACTGAATTCAGGAGTGTGTGTTATTCTACTAAGAAATTAGAGTTGGTTTTTTTAAATGGTTTACTTGGCTGCAGCAGTTGTAAACTTATTTATCTTTATTTTCACATTTTCCTCTCAGTTTTGAAAACTCAAAAAAACCCTTGCGGCCTTCCTGCAGTATCAATCAATCAGGAACCACTGCCTTGGCTGCTGGGAACAAGAAAGTTGTATTGCAATTCATCATTGCATTATGCATCACAGTGCATTATGATGATCCCCATTTATCTCCAGTCCTTGTAAATGCCAATGCACATGCAGCAATAAATTATGACTGCTGGTGTATTGACTTTCAGTTGCTTACAAAAAGAAAAATTTGTGTGAGAAGATGTAAAAAAAAAGAAAAAATAATATACCTCTACTTCACAAATTCTCTTGAAATGCCTTTCTTAAGTAATTTTGCCCCCTCTTCCCCTTAGGACTAAAATACATTTTTCACTAAAACAGCATAAATGTAAGGCCCTTTGTCATTGCATGTTACTCTCACTAGCATTTGACTCTCACTGTTGGTTTTATAGTAAACCACCTGTTATGCGCTCAGTAATTCCAAGTACTTGAGAAGAATGGTCCCAGTACTACTGAGCTCACAACATAAAAGCAAACTGCCAAAACGAAGCAGAACAGCAAATGCTATGCATTTACATAAAGTTTAGCAAGACGTACTTTTAATATGACGACAGAAGGCGTGGGATGGTAAGGGCAGGACAGGAGTTTTATGAATGATAGTAGGCAGGAGTCATTTGGGGCTTAGAAAGCATAAGTACAAAGCAAGAAAACATAGGGCCATGAATACTATTAAAGAACTTCAGCACCTGCTATATATGGAGAAGCTCACAGAGGTAGGACTGTTCAGCCTCAAAAGAAGGCAGCTCAGGGGGATCTTACCCGTGTTTATAAAAGACTGATGGCAAGGTACGCAAAGAATAGTAAGAAGGGTTTCTATGGCTACATCAGCCAGAAAAGAAAGGTCAAAGAAAGCATAACTCCTCAATGAACAAGACTAGAAAACTGGTAACAATGGATGAGAAGAACATTGAGGTACTCAACAACTTATTTTACCTCAGTCTTCACTGGCAGCCTCTCTTCCTACACCTCTTGAAAGGATGGACTGCAAGGCATGGACTGGAGGAACAAAGTCCCTCCCACTGTAAGAGGAGATAAGGTTCGTGACCAGCAGGGGAATCTGAACATACATAAGCCTGTAAGACCTGACAAGATGCATCCGAGAGTCCTAAAGGAACTGGCTGATGTAGTTGTCAAGCCACTCTCCATCATATTTCAGAAGTCATGGCAGTCAGGTGAAGTCCTCCGATCAGAAAAGGGGAAAAGTAGAAAGCAGGATCCTGGCAATTACCGACTTGTCAGCCTCACATCTGTGCCTAGGAAGAACCTGGAACAGATTCTCCTAAGACACATGGATGACAGGGAGGTGATTCAAGACAGTCAGCACAACTTCCCCAAAGCCATGTCCTGCCTGACCAACCTTTTATGATGGAGTTACCACATCAGTGAATGTGGCAAGAGCTATGGATGTTACCTATCTGGACTTCTGTAAGACTTTTGACACAGTCTCCTATAGCCACCTGGAAAAGTACTACACAGTCTCCTATAGCATCCTGGAAAAGTACAGATTTGATGGGTGGACCATTCAATTGATGAGAAATTGGCTACCCTGAGAAAATCACAGGATAGTGGTCAATGGCTCAATATCCAGATGGAGATCAGTGACAAGTGGTATCCCTCAGGATCCGTACTGGGACCAGTACTTTTTAATATCTTTATCAACTACATTGACAGTGGGATCGAGTGCAACCCTGAGAAGACACTTTGCAGATGATGTTAAGCCAAGTGTCACAGCACACATGGCTGAGGGATGGGATGCTATCCAGAGGGACCTGGAAGTGAGCCCATGTGAATCTCACAAGTTTCAACAAGGCCAAGTGAAAGGTCCTGCACCTGGGATGGGGCAATCATCAGGATCAGTACAGGCTGGGGGATTAAGGGATTGAGAGCAATCCTGCAGAAGAGAACATGGGGATAATGGCAGATGAAAAGCTGGAAATGAGCAGTCAGTGTGCACTCACATCCCAGAAAGCCAAAGCGTTCTTTTGGTTTGCATCAAAAGAAGTGATGCCAACAGGTTGAGGGAGGTGATTCTGCCCCCTTGACCTCCTCTTGTGAGACCCCACCTGGAGTACTGCATTCACCTCTGGAATTCTCAGTACAGAAAAGATGTGGACCTGTCAAAATGGGTCCAGAGGAAGACCATCAAAAAGACCAGAGGGATGGAAAACCTCTCCTCTGAAGAAAGGATGGGAGAGTTGGGGTTGTTCAGCCTGCAGAAGAGAAGACTCCAGGAAGACCTGACTGAAGCCTTCCAGGACCTAAAGGGGAGAGGGGGTTTACAAGAAAGAAAGGAACAAACATTTTAGAAGGACCAGTTGTGACAGGAAGTGGGGCAATATTTTTAAACTAAAAGAGAGCAGATTTAGACTAGATACAAGGAAGAATTTTTTTACAATAAGCATGGTGTCTGATCCCTGGAAACTTACAAGGTCATGTTGGACAGGGCTCATTTAGCTGAGGATGTCCCTCCTCATAGCAAGGATAGGGGGGTTGAACTAGATGATCTTTAAGCATCACTTCCAACACAAACTGTTCTAGAATTCTACGTTAATTGCATAAAGAAGTCACTGGTCAGTGTAAACAACAGGCATTTAAAACATATCCCCCATGTGCAGTCAGTCAACGTATATAGTTAGAGGGTTAACATGCATTAGAAAAAATAAACAGTTATAAAAATGGGTGGATGCTTTGTATTTTTCTCCTGAACTAAGTAAATTGTATTGCATTCTAAGAAGCAATATAATGAAACTGCAAGATAACAACATCTGTATATAGGACAAAAACAAGAATACTATTTTATGCCCTTGTGAACATCGGGAATTGCAAGCAAAGATGTATAAGATCAGTTCCAAAAAAAAACCACAAATCTGATAACAAATTTATCTGGGCAAAATTCTTCTCTCAGCACTGAACACACATCTCTCTACTCAGAATTTCTCATTAATGTCAATGAGAAACATGCTTGCAGAAAGAACCCAAATCTCTACAGATTGCATTACGTAACTTTTATTTATAAAATCTCTCTTAGGAAAAAAAAATGTTCTGAGACTTATTGCTTTAACAAATTATAAACAAGTCTCTAAAAAAAAGTGTCATCATTAATACTCAATAGCAGCACTAGACATTCTGGTTTAGACACTGTAAGTTCAGCCAGTGGTATTTTAACCGGTGATCTAGCCTACACTTCCCTCCCTGGCAGCTGCCACTAAATCAAAAAGTAAAAAAGACAAAGTTTTTTTTCTGCATGCTTCCATTCAGAGGGAACTTTTCCATTACTAACTATTTACAAACGTATCAAAACTGACTGACTACCTCTGTTGGAAACAAGTTGAATTCTTTAAACTGAAATAACAAATTATTATATGTTTGGTGAGACCAATATATTACAGACACTACTTCATCATGTATGTAAGTACCTCACAGCACTTTAAAATAATTACTTCTGTAATTAGCCCAAAGTATGATATATCACAGAAAATATGATGAATCAGAGGGGAAAAGGAAAAATAAGGTGATTTCATTTGCATACCTACACATTAACCCATGTCAAAATTATTTTTTCTTTAAAGACAGCCTACAGAGAATAGGCATGAAAATATTTTTAATTGCAATATAAAACCCAAACATTTTGCTATGGTAGAAGACTTAAGTCCAGCTTGCATAAATATACTGGCTCTTCCCCCAATCAGACAATACAATCTGCAGAGCTTCTAGTCTGAAGGAGTCCAGCTGTTGGCAGCAGGAGCTGGGGTTTTATGTAGTCACATATGTGGAAGAAAAGAAGCAAGTGTCTACTTGCCTGATGTTCTCCACAAACAAGCTTTTGACCATATGATGTCTAGGAATGAGCAGAGATTACTGAGACCCAGATATTGGTCCAATGAATGTGTGTTCAGAAATAGCGAGCCTAACCCAGCCCAGTTCGGTTTTTCCCCAGTCCCTCTACTTTCTCATGATGTGGTTTATGAGCCCACCTTTGCCTTACTCAGCAAGTCTGACAGACTGACAGTAATCTACTGGTAAAGAAAACAAAAGATAAAATTTTAACTCTCATTGTCTAGACCAAGTCTAAATGGGAACTTGGGAGGTACAGCAAGTTCTATACCATGTATTATCAATCCTCATGAGGGTGGCAATGCCAGAGGGAAAATTTTTGCTGCTCCTGGGAGTATGGAGAGCTCAAGAGAATATCTGAAATGCCTGTACACAAGTGCATACAGTGTCAGAAACAAACAGGATGAACTGAAAAAGTTGGTTAGTTCCCGAAAGTATGATATAATTACTATTAGTGAGACTTGGTGAAATGATTACAATGACTGTAGCGCTGGGGTGGAGAACAAGAGTTCAGAAGAGATGGGCAGGAAAGGTTTGATTGTAAAGGCCTTAAGTAGTGACAATGTGGTTGAGAGCCTTTGTGTGAGGATTAGGGAGATACAAAACAAAGGAGACGGTGTAATGGGTGCCTGCTACCAACCAGCCAGAATGTTAGCACTGGTGAGTTACTCTATAGACAATTAGGAAAAACTACTGCACCAGTAGCCTTTGTCCTTATGGGAGATTTCAACTTCCCAGACAACAACTGGGAATATCATACTCCTGTGATGAGCAGGTCTTGGGAATTCTTAAAGTTTGTAGGAGATAACTTCTTCTCATAAGTACTTAGTGAGTTGAACTAGGAAAAATGCCATCCTAGACTTGCTGCTTGTGAATAAAGGACACATGGAAGATGTGGTGGTAGGTGGCTCTCTTGGCTACAGTGGTTATGAAATGGTTGAGTTTAAATTTTCAGTGTATTAGAAAAAAAAAAGACAGCAGAGCTGCTGCTCTGGGATTCAGGGTGCAACACAGCAAAGGACCCTGGGAATCTGCATTTGAGGTCTTAGGAGTCCATGAGTGATGGTCTCGTTTTAGGAACTACCCTTTAGAAGCAGGCAACTCCACTGTCTTGTAAATCAAACGAGCAACTTGGCTGAACAGGAAACTAACTCCTTGTGGAGCTCAAGTGGCTCAGAGTTGAAACTGGCCAGTAGTGTGCAGACTAACAAGGACTTCTTACAGTATGTTAATAGCAAGAAGAGGTCTAAAGTAAACATTGGACCAATACTGACTAAATCTAACTAAGAGCAATGAAGAAAAAGCAGAGGCGTTCAACACAGATTTTGCTTCAGTCTTTAATAATACTGATAGAACTTGGGCTGCCTGGTCTCCTGAGTTGGAGGACCCATAACTGTGTGAACAATTTCCATTTGTGGAGACTGAAATTGTAAGGGACCGGCTGTACTAGCTGAATGTTCACAAATCCATGGGGCCTAATGGGATTCATCTGAGAGTATTGAAGGAGCTAGTGAATGCTACTGCAAGACCCCTCTCAACTACCTACACCAAAGGTCTTGGGAGCCTGGGGAGGTCCCCACTGACTGGAAGCTAACTTGTGTTATTCCAGTTTACAAAAAGGATGCAAAGGAAAATCAAGAAAATTATAGACCTATCAATCTAACCTCTGCTCCTGGTAAAATCATGGAGAAGATTATATCAGGTACTATCAAAAGGCATTTAAAAAATAATGCAATCATCATTGCACAGTCAACATTGGTTCACAAAGGGAAAGTCATGCTTAACTTATTTGATATCCTTCTGTGGTAAGGTCACCTGCCCAGTGAATGGAGGGAAAGTGGTGTATGTAGTGTTCCAGATTTTAAGTAAGGCTTTTGATACCATCCCTCACAGCTTCCTTCTAGACAAGTTGCACAACTGTGGGATTAGTGGGTTCATGATGCACTTGGTGAAGAACTGGCTGAAGGGCAGATCTCAGACGGTTGCAGTGAATGGGGCTGGTAACCAACAGCGTTCTCAGGACACAATTCTAGGGCCAGTTTTGTTCAATGATCTGGATGCAGGAGTTGAATGCACCATGAGCAAGTTTGAAGATGATACCAAGCTGGGATGTGCTGTTGATTCTCTTGAGGAACAGGAGGCCTTGCACCTTGGTCTGAATAGATTGGAGCATTGGGCTATGATTAATGCGATAAAATTTAACAAGTTAACATACTGAATTCTGCATCTGGGACAAAGTAATGCTGTATACAAATACAAACTGGGAGAGGAGCAGCTGGAAAGCAGCCCTGCAGGAATGGGTCTGGGGGTGCTGGTGGACAGCAAGGTTAATAGGAGTGTGCCAGCAGTGTGTCAGCATTGTGCGCCCTGGAAGCTACAGAGAGCAACCTCTTTGCTCTCTATAGCTTCCTGAGGAAGGGAAGTGGAGAGGAAGATGATGAACTTTGCTTCCTCAGATCTAGTGATAGGATGCATGAGAACAACTCAAAGCTGCTTCAGGGCAGGTTTATACTGGACACAATGAAGCATTCCTTTACCAAGATGGTAGCACAGAAACAGTGGAACAAGCTTCCTAGAGAGATAATCAAGGCCTCAGGCCTGTCAATGTTTCAAAGGCAATTGGACACTGCCTTTAATAACGTGTATAACTTTTGGTTAGGCTGTTGGACTAGATGATCGTTGTAGGTCCCTTCCCTTTGAAATAT
Organism: Psilopsiagon aymara; assembly: GCA_024733675.1. Lineage (NCBI taxonomy): Eukaryota > Metazoa > Chordata > Aves > Psittaciformes > Psittacidae > Psilopsiagon > Psilopsiagon aymara. The sequence goes on along the minus strand of JANRGW010081762.1, from coordinate 29,042 downwards.
TCTGCTCTAGTCTCTGAGGAGCAGCTGAGGGAAGCAGGGTTGTTTAGTCTCAAGAAAAGCAGCTCAGGAAAGACCTTATTGCTTATTGCTTTCTACCAGTACCAAACCAAAAATGGCAATATATTTAATGATCCAACATTTGTCCTAAATATAAAAGTATGTTTAAGATACTGAAATTACCCACTGTGTCAAAACAGGGCTAGAATTCATGAGCTTTTCTGTTTTATCTCTTAAAACACACCTCTGGAGAGATCTTACTCAGTTACATATAAAACAATTGGGGCACATTTTGTTGCTCACAGTCATGCTTTTGTGACTTGCACCATTAAAAAAAAAAACCCAAAAATAAATAGCTGTTTGGGATGTAGGTAACAATCTACAACTGTTTCTTTGAGAGATAAGACCTTTCTAGTTTGTAAGATCTGTACCTCTTTGCAAAACTAGCAGTTCTCAAAGATATTCATCTTCAAACTAACATTTTTTTGTCTAAACTTGTATTAGAAGGCAATGGCATAATAAACGGAATTAACTGCACTTCACTGACCGAACTTGAACAATATCTTATCAACAGCTATCTTTAACAACAGAAGAATTCTTAAAGACTGCAGGCTTCCATGAGAAAACCAGTAATTTTCCTTGCATGCTAATAAGAAGATATTTTTCCCAGTTCTTCTATGTATGAAACTGTGACCCCAAAATTTACACAGAATTTTAAGCCAGACTGACCTTACTCTCAGAGAATAATGGAGAAATGCTTCAGGACAGCTTTTGGGCAATTTAGATCTAGACAAAGCAAAGCCAAAACAGACATCAAAGTTCCAATGAGGAGAACACATGCAAAAGCCCTGTATCAGATGCCTCATGATGACTTTTTTCTTCTCCATACCTTCATCTCCAATCCAGTACTTTTACAGGCTCGTGTCTATTCTTCGAATGAAAGAAATGCTTCTAAAATTAAATTTTTTTCAGAAGTAAGAAGATGGACTACATTATACCTTTTCCATCTTGTAAACTGTTCTATGGAAGAGTAAATAGAACAGTTACTGAATTAACTATATAATTTATTGCTGTATCAGCTGCTGTCCAATACATTGATGTAACATCCAAATAATTTTTCTCCACTGTGTATCAGATGCAAATATTTATGCAAACAAAAGGTGCTTCTATGCACTGAAGTGTGTGTCGTCGTCCCCCCATTAACAAAGTAGCTGGATGTTTACTGTCATCTGCACTTTACCTCAAATCACCTCAAAAAGCTGTGCCACTGAACACCACAACCACTGTCCTGGGTTCAACAGTAGCAGTCATTTTTCTCCTTAGCAGTTGGTGCAGTGCTGTGGTTTTCACTTTCGGCCTGGGAACAGAGCTGATAACACCAATGTTTTTAGTTGCTGCTCAGTAATGCTTACAATGACAAAGGACTTTCTGAGTCTCATGCTCTGCCAAGGAGGAGAAGCCAGGAGGAAGCAGAGACAGAACACCTGACCCAAACTGACCAAAGAGGTAGTCCATACCACAGCACGTCATGCCCACTGTATAAATTGGGGGCAGTTACCCAGAAGGGCTAGATCACTGCTCGGTCAGGCTGGGTATCAGTCGGCATGTGGTGAGCGGTTATATTTTCCTCTCTTGTTATTTTCCTTATCATTATCATTATTGGTGGTAGCAGCAGTGGTTTGTGTTACACCTCAGTTACTGGACTGTTCTTATCTCAACCTATGGGAGTTACATTCTTTTGATTCTCCTCCCCAGCCCTCCAGGAGTGGAGGAGTGAGCAAGCAACTGCATGGCTGAATTGCCAGCTGGGTTTAAACCACAACACCTATAAAAGCACACTCTGAGAGAACCCTTTATAAAAAATGTTATCAGAAATATTTAGCAGAATCACACTCATATAAACCTTCTCCACGGAGGTGCTGAGAAGTAGTGAAAGGATTTGCATTTTTAAAAGTTTAACTCAAATCTCCTATATTGCTTTGAAAGTTTCAGTTAGGTAATGCAATTGTTTGACTTTGCACTGAAAACACAGAAAAACAAAGCTTGCCTGAAACAAGCATTCTCTAATGTTCAGCTCTGCTAACAATTTGATTAAGCTTATTTTTCTTTCTTTTTCTAAATATGACAAAGCTGCTTTTTTAAGGAAAACGTATTTCCTTTCTAAAAAGGAATGAAAACATAAGGTAACAACTGTAAAGTACATGTCAAGTAATTTAACATTTAAATTGTTGTTGCATTTCTTCTTATATTGACATTGTTATACCCTGGTTTTAATGCTGACAAAAGCAATCAAATTAATTTTATTTTCCGGAGATAAACAGTCAACACCAAATTGGTTCATTTCCAATCCCATTTATTTCAATAGAAACTATATTAGTGAAACAGTAATTTCACTCTTTAAATGAAGAGAATAAATTGTTATGTGTTAAAATCGAGGATTAGCACTTCTACAGATTACATTATTGAAACAACACAGAAAAATGCTATTTGGATTTAACCCCATCTGCAGTATAACCTTCACAGAATAAGGAATAAATATTGAAGTTAAAAAGCTTAAGTTACTGCAAAAACACATTTTCAGGGAGATTAGACAAAAATATTACCTTCAGCATTTTCATGTAAATTTTCAAAGGATGCATCTTCCATGACATTTATGAACAACCAGCACCAGTGTATCATTCCACTGTAATCTACCAAGGCTCCCAAACTATTGCTGCCTCTATTCAGGCATCATAGAAAGACTCTTGCACAAGACAGTAAGTTCACAGTCAGCTCACCTACTCCCTAGGCCTCCAGGCTTAAAGTGCTAGGACGCGGCAGGGCACCAGCAGAGTCACTAGGATTTGTATAAAGAATGTTTTCAAAGAAAACCTGTCAGGTTAAACATCAAATACCAAAACAAAATGTCGGAATTTGATACACCTCTGTGCTGCTGAAGGAAGATTTTTGAGTGATTGACAGGTTTACTGTCTAAGGACCAAAAATACTGACAGAACACAAATGATACACCAGATTTTAGCCAGGATAAAGTTTGTTGATAACCACAGAATTATGTTGGTTTAACTAAGCTTCGTACAGATCTTCAAACATGACTCCTCTGTCCTGAAAGAGTAAACTTTTTGGTGTTAATTTGGGGTATTTTACTATAGGTTGAGGTTTACAAATAAAAATATAAACAAGTGCTTCCGAGAACAGGCTAAGATGAAAAGAGCTTAATTTACGGACAAGAGATTGAAAGCACCTAGGTTACTTAAATGAGAGGGAGACAGGGGAAAAGGACATACCTTTGAACATTGCTTATGATTCTGGCACCAAACAAGTGACCCATTGTTCTGAAAAACAAAGAAAATTACACTAAAATTAATATTTCTTGAAAACTTTCACATCTGATCACACTAACAGGCTTAAACAGAATACACCATCCAGTTTTGCTTTGAGAATGATGCGTCACAACACTGGTACAGATCATCACTCCCTTATGCTAAAGGTAGTGTAAAGAGACCAGATAATTTAGGAAAGCATGCCATCAGGTAAGGCTGGTGGAAAACTGACTGAAGACACCTTTTACTGCATGTTTGTAAACACTATCTAGAATTGTTAGGAAGCAAACAAAAGGTAACACCTGTATTTAAGAAATTGGTATGGATTGGTAGCAATTAATGAATGAAAAGCCCATTAGTCACATTTCAATATTGCACAATACTTAAATTATCAAGGAAAAATAATAAACAGCATTGAAGTAAATGGAAAATTTAATTAAATGCAATATGAGTTTACCAAAAGCCAACACTGCCAGTTTTATTTTACATTTTTGATAACAAAGTGCATTTCCCAGACGGGTACACTATAGTTTTCATTTATCTTGACTGCAGTAAAATGACCACGACAGTATCACATGCAAAATAATAATTTAAGCTAAAGGAAAAGAGAACATGATGAGAACAGAACGATAAATACGAAATTGGCACAGGGACAAATATAACCGGCTATTCTACTAGAGGAGCTTCTGAAAGGTATACTTTGGAAACAATGTTTCCTGGTAAAGAAAACAAAGCTCTGGAAAAACAAGCATATGTTTTGGGGGTTAAGAGATGAGACAAAAATATAGAATCACTTTGTGTATAGTGGAAGATCAAAACAACATCAGGAAGGCTTGAGTGACTCTGTGGCCTGAATATGACAAATGGGGTACAAACTCTGCAATACACAGTGCATGCTCATGTACTTAGGAAATATGTATGTATTTCTTTCATAATTAATAAGCTCATACTCAGGAAACAGAACAGATGAAAACTCTGCTAAATTTGTTGTTTAAAATTTGACTACAGTGATGAGTCTACATAGGAGTAACAGGACATCCTTTCTTATGAATTACTGAAGGTATTTCCACAGGGATGAATGGTGATTGCACTATACTTTCTCCTTTGACATTGACTATAGATTTGGAAATCAATCTCCAAAGAAGAACTGACATATGCTGAATGTGAAGGACTAGCAGGACTATACTTTTTTTCTTGTTTACTCGTTTTGTTTTAATAAGGGGAGATGCATCTATTATTCCATTATTTACATATGCTGGTTTTGACTGGGATAGGGTTCATTCTTTTCATAGTAGTTAGTATGGGATTATGCTTTGGATTTGTGCTGAAAATAGTGTTGATAACACGGGGATGTATTCATTTTCACTAAGCAGTGCTTACTCCGAGTAAAGGCCTTTTCTGCTCCTCACACCAATCCCAGAGATGGCTGAACACCAGCCAGCGGAGGGGAAGCAGCAAAGATTTTCTGTTTTGCTTTGGTTGAGTGCACAGTATTGCATTACCTACTAAACTGCTTATCTCAACTCACAAGTTTTCTCACTTTTACTCTTTTGATTCTCTCCCCCATCCCACCAGCTAGGGCTTAGTTGCAAGCTGGGGTTAAAACACAACAATCCTTAACTTTAGTCCATAAAAATCAACAGATAAAGCAAAAATTATTCTTTGGACATACAACTATTACAAGTCAGAAGCAGAAATAGATACATTAGCACACATTGTAACCAAGCCAACTAGATCATTTTCTCAAAACAGCAGTACTATGTTCTGATCTTAGCAAAGCTCATAAGCTTTAATACAATGACTTGCTACCACAATTATGAAATCTCTCCTTTGAAGCTGGATCTCTCTTAGCAAACATTTGAAGAGATCATGTTTGTGCATGTCTTCATACGAGCGTGTAGTCACACCTTCACAAAAGCTACTAAGATGTGGCTAGCAGGTCAAAGGAAGCGATCAGCCCCTTCTACTCTGCTCTCATGTGTCCTACATCGAGCTCTGGGGTCCCCAGTACAAAAAAAATCATGGACCTGTTGGAATGGGTCCAGAGGGAAGCCACAAAAATGGATAGAAAGCTAGAGAACCTCTCCTTGGAAGAAAGGCTGTCAGTTGGGGTTTTTCAGCCTGCTTCAGGCTTCAGGGAGACCTTCTAGCAATTTTTCAGTACATAAAAAGAGCTTGTAAGACAGACAGGGAGAGACATTTTTCCAAGGCCGGGAGAGACAGAACAAGCAGCAATAATTTTAAGCTTAAAGAGAGTGGATACAGATTGAACGTAAGGAAGAAACTTTATAGTTAGGGTAGTCAGAGACACTGGAACAGGTTGCTCAGAAAAGTGGTAGATGCCCCACCACTGAAGTGTTGAAAGTCAGGTTGTACAAGGACTTTGAGCAACACAATCTCATGAAAGAAGTCCCTTCCCAGGGAAGTGGCAGAGCAGGGAACAGAACGATTCTGTGATTCTATGACAATGAAGATTTTTCAAATCACCCACTCACAGAACGTTGAGGTTGGAAGGAACCTCTGGAGGCCATCTGGTCCAAGCCCCCTGCTTAAGCAGGGTCACCTAGAACCAGTTGCCCAGGACCATGTTCAGAAAGCTTTTGAATATCTTCAAGGATGGAAATTCCACAATGTCTCAGGGAAACCTGTATCAGTGCTCAGTCACCCTCTCAGTTAAAAATGTGAGGGTTTTATGTTAAGAGATAACCTCCCAAGTTTGTTTGGTAAACTGAATTCAATCTAAAATAATTGGTCTACAGACATGTGTTTCACCCACGCAAGGCACCTCACTACCTTCTTCATTCTGAGTATTACATATCTTCTGAATCCAATACAATCAAAGAGAAGTCAGTAACACAAATTTGGATCAGCCACTTCAGGGAAACTCAAGAACTCAAACAAAAGCACTGAACTTAAATGCTACTCTTGGACCTTAAGACCAAAACTAGTGCAAACAATACTTAGGCTTTCACCTAAACTTTCAATCTGAACTTCAGAAACTTTTATATATGCCATTTTATTCATATGAGCTTTAATGCTAAGTATTTCTATTACTGTATTACCTAAGGAGCTCTGGGGATGATAAATGTAAAGACACATCAACTCCCCTCAACTTGTAAGTTTATTCAGAAGCAATTTAAAAAAATCAGTTCATGCAATTTGATTTCAATGTTTTATGAAAATTTATTTTGTCTTACCCTCCCAGCAGATTACAATGTAATCATTATTTGATTTTATAAAACCATTACAAACACTGTTACTGTAGAATCTAGCTAAAACTGAGGTTTGCTAACATAAGAAGAGCTAACCACGAGCACCATGTCAGGTTCAACCTCTTCAAAACCAGATACATATAAATAGAAGAAATAAAAGTTTAGAACAGCCGTAAATAACATATGCTAGTGGGAATACTTTAGTATTACACTCAATGCTGTATAAAGATTTATTATTTCCATTTACAGATCTAGTCAGCAGTAATGTTAAAACAATATTTTATGTGCTACTTTCAATTTATCGTCCCTTTCTTCTTCATATAAAATGCGACAGAGGTAGCTGATTGCAATAACAGATTAGTAGCAGCTCGCCACTTTGTTTCAGTTATGCCGCTGCTTTCCACTGAACTAGAAAAAGCACTCCTGCTTTTGAATTACATCTGTTACTTGTGACAATAACGCCATAAATAACCACATGTGTGGCTCCCCTACCTCATAATTTCAATGTATAGAACTGCTTCCATTTTTCTACTGAAAACTACTGCCACTTGAATCAAAAAGTGAGTTTAAAAAAACATTTAAAAGTGTTGTTTAGGAACTAACTTTATACTAAGTAATGATGTTAAGTGATCATTGTACAAGGTGAAAGAGCAAATTCTACAGGCTTCCTTTGAACAACAAAGCAGGAATGCTAAACGAATGCTCTCCTCCATCCTGCATCTTAGGAAATGGTTAATTTGAGTTACAAAATTGTTCAGCTGTGGGCTTTTTCTGCTTTTAACCTAGTTTACTTGGCTGAAGCCCTAATTTCAGATTATCAGAAATTTGTCTTTTACCTGTAGCATTTTACATGCTCCCAAATAACATTCTCAGCTCCCTCACATCTGTTTTTCTTCAAATCCAGTCCTGACCTGACTTGTACCAATGAGAGTTTTGACATGGTCTCTAGTGATGGCTTAACTCTGCTGAGTAGAAATGGCCACAACAAAGAGTTACATGCCACTGTTTCTGCCCATTTGTAAACCTTTTACCAGTGTACCTCCAGGGCAACCTCAAAGTATCTTAATCTGTATACTGAAGAGAAGAAACTGTGCTCAACTCCAAATATTATATCTTACCTGCACTGACATGTCACATGAAAGATGTCCGGCAGGTGACACTGAAAGATTCTTCAACATCACATAGTAGATGAAGACAACAGGAACTCAGGCCACTGCCTGAGCCCAATACTTTCAGTCTGCCAGAAAGCAAACTCCATATGAAAATAATAAACATAAATCATAAACCAGGATTGTAGGGCATGTATGAGGCAGGAATTCAGAAAAGCCTAGTCTCACTAGGCTTCATTTCAGCAAGTATATGTACACACTTGCTTTCCTCTGGTAAACCTAAACAAGTAAGACAGAAACATCTGTGTTCTGTGCCCTCTTACGCCTTAAAGAAAAGTTTGCAGCATCTCTGGTAGGAAAAAAAATGCATACAGATTGGCAATGAAGAATCAATCTTCATCTATCTACAGTGTGCCCTAGGCAGAAGAAATAACAAAAACCAAAAAAAACATAATCCCTTCAAAAGCAAGTAAATTATCAGTTATGGAAGTCTTTCTCCCCTGCCCAATCTTCAATTCACATATGAGTGAATCTGCTATCTCTCAGAAGTAGCCTCACCCGACAACTTCACTGATTCTTTAAAAATGACAAAAAAAGACTAGAAATAAGCCCTTCAAACAACAGTGCTCACCAAAATGAAACAGGTCATTGGAGTAGACAAATCAATACCTGCTGCAATGATGAATTTAAAGAGACAGGTTCCCAACACTTTCCTTAACCTTTCAAAAATCTCAACAGCCTGAAATTACACGTAATAGTAAAAGGCAGCTTGTACTGTGCCTGACATATATTTCCTGACTGCATGCTCACTAAGACACAAACTGATATAGGAAATTATCTATGGCACTAATGTGTGTCCCCAGACTCAACTCTAAAGTGCAGAATTAAGCTGCAGAACGGAATCAACAAGCTCAAGCGAGGCTTTCCAGTTCCCAAATACTTAAGTATGGACATAGGAATGAATTTGAGAAAAGCACTTAGCAGGCAAAGATATCAAACAGATAGAAAACACTAAAGAAAATTTTATTTCTCAAAGCCTTTCTCTTGAAATTGAACTTGTAATAGATGTATGGACAAAGGAACCATGGCCTGACTTCTTCTGGGCTCTGTTTAGTTACCCTTTTGCATATAAATAACCAGAACACAGTTTTCTTTGAAAATATGGCAGAAAAATTAAGATAGGATATCCTTTTGTACAGCAACTTGAACACATGTCCCAGAAATCTTTCACAAAGCTAGAGTAAACGTAAACCCTTATGCTATGCACTTTGAAATTACTCTTAGCAACAGGCTAGAGTGAAGACTGAAACCTGGCCAGCAAAACCGAACCACTATGTAGAAATTAGCAGGAGATATATGAAGTTATGGACTGTGTACAAGCAAGGTCATAAAGCCCAATGATAAGACCTACCTCTGGGAACAAGACTGCTCCTCCAAGGACAATTTATACAAACCTATTTTTAGTACCTTCATTTCTATGTGCTTGTGCAATGTACAGCAAGTTTGAAGACCATCCACTGGAGAAGTCATAGATAGAATAGGATCCGTATGACATTAAATCACCCAAAAAATACAACAGAATCCCAGAAATATTGTGATTCCTTGGCTTCCATTCAGGAAAGACAGGAAGGTGTCATGGGTTCAGCAGTAGCAGTCATTTTTCCCCTTCTTGGTAGCTGGTGCAGCACTGTGTTTTTCACTTGTGGCCTGAGAACAGCGCTGATAACACCAATGTGCTACTGATGAACCCATGACAGAAGGATACAGAAAACTGCTTAAATGTGTACATTTTGTTCCTTACATAAAGTTTTTTTTTATTTCATTGAAGATTATGCCTTAAGGAAATAATTTCTTGCTGAGGGCCTCTGTTGCCTTGTAATAGTTCTAAGAAGGAATGGAACTGAATAAAACTAGCAGCAACAATTTATAAACTGAGTGTTATTGAGCAAGGCCATTTCTGATACTTTGAAACACATGTATAGCAGCAGTTTCTATTGTAAATATTTCATTGGGATATTTCACCATGGAAAATGATCAAACCTTGGTTAGCTACACTTTCACCACCTCTAAGCTATGTTAAACCATATGACAACCCTAATTACTATCAGAAGTAAGACAACCTACTGTCCTCTCACCCCTGGAGGCACATGCTCATCAAACTAGCTCCCAGACCGCCTCACCTACCCATGAGCTGGCCTGGCTGGCTCTTCACTAGTGCTCACACACTCACTCCAGCCACTGTCACCACAGATGCACAGACCCCTGTGACCCACAGTCCCATGCCATGGGCTGGTACTTGCTTTCACTCACGCCAGTCCTTCTGGCCACAGCACACAGGCCCTCTGGCACCCAGACATTTACTCACTTCAGCCACTGGACTGGACACAGGGGCCTCTGCTCCAGAGTCTGCCACTGATCGATGGCTCTCAAGCCAAGGGTGTGATTTGAGCTGAGGCCACATCTCCAGCCCTGTCTCTTTTTGGAGTAGGACAGAACAGAATAGATTAGACTATTTCACTTGGAAAGGACCTACAATGATCATCTAGTCCAACAGCCTGACAAATTCAGGCCAAAATTTAAAGCATGTTATTCAGGGCATTGTCGAAACGCCTCTTAAACATTGACAGGCTTATGGCATTGTTTACCTCTCTAGGAAGCTTGTTCCACTGTTCCTGTACCACCATCTTGGTAAAGAAAAGCTTCCTCATGTCCAGTATAAACCTGCCCTGAAGCAGCTTTGAATCATTCCCTCATGCCCTGTACTGGATCCCACGCAGAAGAGTTCAGCACCTCCCACTCCACTTCCCCTCCTCAGGAAGCTGTAGACAGCAATGACATTACCCCTCAGCCACCTCTCCTCCCCAGCCAAATCCTCAGCCACCCCTCACAGGACATTCCTTCCAACCTTTACAGCAGCATTGTTTCCCTTCTGTGGATGCATTCAAGGATGTTCACAGTCTTCTTAAATCACAGGGTGCAGAACTGCACACAGTATCCAAGGCCACACCAATGCAGAATACAGCAGGAAAATCACCTCTTTTGAGCAGCTGGCTATGCTATGTTTGGTGCATCCCAAGGCGTAATGTTCTGTCTTGGCTTTCAGGACACTTGCTGCTGACTCCTATTGAACCTGATATCTACAAGCACCCCCAGATCCATTTCTGCAGGGCTGCTCTCCAGCCACCCCTATCCCAGTTCGTATTTTTGCCCACCTTTATACCATCTCAGATGCAGAATCCAGTGTGTTGACACGTTAAATTTTATCCCATGCTCCAATCTATCCAGGCCCCTCTGCAAGGCCTCCTGTTCCTCAAGAGAATCAACAGCACATCCCAGCTTGGTACCATCTTCAAACTTGCTCATGGCACATTCAACTCCTGCATCCACGTAATTCATAAACATATTGAACAGAACTGGCTCTAGAATTGAGTCCTGAGGAACATCCTTAACCACGCACCAGCCAGATGCAGCCCCACTCACTACAACCCTTTCAGTCAGTTCTTAGTCAGCTCCACACGAACCCTCTCATCCCACAGTTGCTCCTGGCTGACCCTAGCTCATTACTTGCCAAGCCTGGGGCTGGTGTTGATCATGTTACAACTGCCCAGTCCTGCCCATCCTGCACAGGCCCTTTGGGGCTGCTCAACTTGCAGAGGCCACAGCCTGCGATGGGGTCAGCCCCCAGAGCTCCCCATCCCCTGGGAGTAGCCAGCCCTCACTGAGCCTGATGGTAGGAGACTGTGTTTTGGGGTCTATAACAACATATTCATTTATTTCTGATTTATAAGAAATATCCGTAGACTTTGCTCTAGTTAACAATAGCACAGAGCAAAGTTTCCACAACAAAACCGAACAAAGATTACTCAAGCCAGACAATACAACATACAAAACCTATCAAAACGGAACAAAATAAAAGCGCTACATAGGATTCTAACATGAGAAAACATTAAAAAAAAAAAAAAACAAACAAACAAACAAACAAAAAAACGCAAACAGTACTTAGTAGGTATTAGTCATGTTGCTTAAATGTATTACCATCAGACACTTTGATAACTTTATGATGAGTAGGTTTATAAAAACTTATGTAGAAATGCAGCATTAAGGTTAACATACATTCTGAACAGGAAGCCAAAAGAAAGAATATGTTTGGAACATACACATGAAGTTGATCTGTTACTGCAACTAGCCACTGTGATCCCCGATACCAAAATCAAGTGTACATCCTCCTTAGTGGAAGCCGTTTCTATACCACAGATGTTTAAACCATAGAAAAGTAAATGTTGGTTACTGATTAATCCAAATAGATCAAGTTAAAGAAGTGGCTGAATGCAAGGAACAGTTATAAAACTGATGAGCCTGATAATTCATTCTGGTGACATAAAGGCAGCTTGTAAATATAAACCAAAATTAAATTATCATGGATACCAGTTTGAGTGACACTGCAGTCTAATTTTAAACATCTGGATTTAACACCAGAAAATATAGATAACACAATAATTTTTAAAAGTATTACTCTGGTTTTCTTTTGTATTTAACTAATGTTGTAATGTGCTACTCCTATCCCAACGATATGGTGGATCCTCCTGTAGACAAATGGATACAAGTAGAAGTCTAATGACCTAAACCTTTCATTGATATTTCCTAAACAATTCACGTAATAGCATCCTCAACCTTCATTTCTATATAGATTTTTTTATTATAATTTACTGAAATATATAAATTGACTTTACATGCACCAAAATGAAAACACAAAAAATGTAGGGTCAGAATAACTACAAATGACATTAAGTAAAATCAGCAACCATCACTTAAACCATGAGACATAACAGTATTCATTCTCTGGTTGTCATCAAAAGTCATTACCAATGAAAAACCAAGAGGTCAGTAGTTTTGAAGATACAGAATATGTACTGCTTGGATCAAATTCCTATCTCAAGTATGGAACACTTTTTTGTTTATAGCAGTCTCAAATGCATAGAAAAACTAGTAGATAAACATAAGCTGTAAAAACAGATGAGCCACAGGAATCCTTTTGTCTCCATCACACTTGTGAGTTATGACTGCCTTCTTGTGGTTTCACAGACTTCACTCTTCGACTGATCTCAGAGGAGGTCTTATTCTAATTACTGAATGTTTATATTAGTCTGTAAAAGAATCCAGATGAAATAAACTTCACTAAGCAGTAGAAGAAATTAAATATACTGACACTAACTTGAAAATATTAAATATGGAATCTCAACACTAAGGCATACACTTTGGGCCAAATTCTGCACACATTTATTGAGGTTAAATAATCCAGTTGAAGCGAACAGAAACTAATCTAATAGCATTAATGTAAGAAGCAAAAGATAGCTTGTCAACTAGTTGTTTGTAGGCTCTTTTTCAAAACCTCCACCCTTCCAAAATGCTAACGTGCCTTTTTTGTCAAATCATAAAGCAGATTTGCTATATGAATGAAATAATGAGACAATTAAAGTATTTGCTGGCTCAAAGATGAAACATAAATGTAGCCCACTGGGAAAGAACAATCCCTATTCTAAAAACGTGATGTTTACTTATCCAAAATACAATACAAATGTAGATGCAAATGACCTACTTTAACATAGTTGAAAAAAAGTAATAATCCAGGTTTCAGAAACATGTGCATGCTGATTTTAATGATGCCTTGACTTTATAACTGAAAATTATAGTCCATATTATTATTCTGTATAATTATAAGATCACTGGTCAGCTGGATGACTCCCATCTTACCACAGGCCGTGCTTGCCTACACTGCCTACCAGCTGATCATTCCAGAATCAGCTACAAACACCCCAGGGTACCTCCAGACTAGGAAGTCTTGTGAACCACAGGAATACATCTGTTGACTAAAACAACTGGTGCTGATGGATTTGATGTCTGCGCTGCACATATGCCAGCTTCACCTTTACCATCAACTAGTTCTAACGTTGTCACTAATGGACATTAGGTCCCCCAGGATCATCTCTTCCAGTTACATTCACTCAGAAGAAATTCACTATATGAACTCTCGGTCTAGTCCATGATGTGGAATAAAAGATGACCATGATGGTTAGAAGACTCACTCCAGAAACAAATCCTGATCCACATTAAAACACTAGTGTGTAGATACATCTACAACACTTCTAATCTCCCACAAACACGTAAGAAGAGTATTTCAGTGCTTCCCACTAGAAAAGATTTTCTTTAGAAGCCACACTGTTTCAGGGCCATCCAGAACAGTATTCCCTTCTGGACTTGGAAAATACTTAGGGTTCCAGTGTCTTACGCCCTTAAAAAAACTAATCACCACACGTTTTTAGATAACCTAAAGTTCCCATTACAAAAAGTCTACATATAAACTATACGAACACAGGATACTACATGCAGGTTGAATTGTCATAGAGTAATTTCTGATTACAAAACTGCTAAATGCATTGTACTACGTACAGGCCATGTGACATTTTACTGTGCTTTCTCCTACTCTGTTCCAGTACGTATAGGAGGGGAATCATTATATACTACACCTTTATCTTTGGCAAGAGTATGTTTACACACCTGCCCTTAAAACTTAACAGCTCTTCAGTATCCATGTTATTATGACTTAGTATCAGGCAACATCTAATTTTATGCTCACACTTTTGTACTCAACATACTAATTACTTCCAATATGATTGCATGAAATTCACATGACAAATTTCAGGAATGCATTTCCTTTCTGCTTGGCATGTGTTATTAGTTTACAAGATACTAAATATCAAGCAGCCATATTCACCACAAGCTGATGGTTACATATATTTTCATTTCCTTTTAAAAGAAAAACAAATAAATTAATACCATGCAGCACTTTTCTCAACAGAAAATATTTGTGACAAATATCCTCTATCTTATTGCAACTGTCTTGATATAGGACCATAAAATTTCTCTCTTCTCTTTAATCTGTGAAAGGCAACAAGCTCAATAATCATCATTGGCAATACTTTGTTTCAGTATCCCAAGTTTTTTTAGTATTGTAAAAACATGTAGAAAGCTGTCATCTTAAACACTAAAAAACCAGCACAAATACAATCCTACAGATGAAATATACAGTCTAAAATTTAAATATAATTATACATTTATAGTTTCACAAAGCAATTCATATTAAAGACTTCTATATGAAAAATCTATTTGAGAAGAATTATTGAAGTACACAGCAAAACTCTCAAAAGCAACAAGAGTCAAATTAATCCTTGGAGCTTGACAGTTGTTTAGAACAGTCTTTGGGGATTTTTTTTCCTTTTGCCATAGAAAACCAAGCTCACCAAGTGAAGTGCACCTCACCAGACCTGGTATTTCCTAGAAAGTTTTTGCAAAAAGGCTTTGTGGTCATTCAGGAATTGAAGAACTGTCCAAAGTCAAATGACCCTTGGACTCATAAACAGAACAGCCTGTCTTCAATCTGAACAAAGCACTAATGCAATACTGTCAAGCACTAACACATACACTCAGTAAGCATTAATTCAAAGAAACACATCAGCCACATGAAAAAGGTTTTCATCAAGACAGTTAAAGCAGCATTTCAAGAAGCCTTAATTCCCAGACTTATTTGAATTGCCACAGTCTTTCTATATACCTGCCTTCATTATAGACGCTACAGACAAGATGTAATGGATACAGTTTAATTAGCCCACAACATTATTGTCTCATTTCTAAAGCACAACTCAACAACCATTCACACCATGCAAGTTAACACTCTTCTCCTCCACTGGTCCCATGGGTTTGACCCTTGGCCTATCTCTTCCCAACCCAGCTCTCATTGCTGCCGAAAGCAAATACACAGGACTGCCACATTCAGCCAATAGTAAACACTCGTGGATACCTCCTGCATACTGGTCAGATATCACACATCATGCACCTAATTAATGTCTTCCTCCTATTTGGACCATGCAATAAAGAGGAAGTCATGACCCACTTCTGACCAGATCAGTGCTGCTCCCTTTCCCCAGCTCCCAGACCTATAAATCCTGCAGACCACATTTTTATTCTTATCCTATTTTAATGAATAGCAACAGCTCCCAAAACAAGAGGTTGTAATGACATCATGTTGACAGCAGATGAAAAACAGGCATCAAGTGAAGGAGCAACACAGAAGGATGGGTGAGTTTTTACGTTTCCACTTGAAATTTAACATGCCTGCTAACCTCATCCTAGCTGGGATCCTTTGGCCCTGCAACACCAATAGCATATTCCTGAGAGGAAGACATATCCTTTTAATACAGGTTACAATAGATAGAATCCATCTCTTTTAGTTTTCCTCAGAGCTTTTCCCAGTTTCATAAGAACTGTATGCCACAAGAAAGATATATTACACAGTACAATTGCTACAGTCCAGTCTTCTAGACCTAAGACTGTGAAAGGACAGATGAGAGGAAGAAGAAATCAGCATGAAATTCTATTATTTGAGAAATACAAAAAATATCTATCATTCTCAACTATTATATAGTTTGAGCTACAGTGATATTAACTGCATCTTTCTACAGAAATAATCTTCAGTAGAAGATTTATGTTGCCTCGTCATATTGTCATAAAACTTTCCACAAGCATAAAAGGTTTTCATGTGCTGGCTTTCTACAATACAGCCTAGCTAATGAAGACATAAAAAGAAAATAAATCCCTCCACAAGGCAGGGTTAAAGCATTTATTATTAACACCTTTGGTTACCAAAGATATAGCTGTTATGAAGAGCAATCATTTCCTGACAGATCCGTCATGTTTCAGACCTTTCTGGCATTAGGTGAAGGCTTAGGTGAAAGAGCTAAACATTAAGGCAGGTTAATTTGCATTGAAGTTATTGAAAGGCTTGTAACATGAAAGATGTCAAAGATCAGCCTAAGTCCCTACATAAACCACAGTATTTTAAAGCCTCCAGTTAATTTAAAAAATTGGATATGGAATTTTTCATAGAATCATAGGATTCCACTGCAAGGATCGCACTGATTCTGAAGCCTAGTATTTTCTTTTATACATTTGATCTATGTTAACACCTACAAAAGACAAACATTTCAATATATATCCTTAAGCTCATGAAATGTGGACAAATGAGGTTTATAATAGTTGTCAACATCTTGTATTATTAGAAGGCTTTTTACATTATCATTTTGTTTCTCTTTCTTAAATCACCTTTTTTTGCAAAACTGATAGTATTTTAGTTGCTTTATCTTTGGAAAGTCTCAGCTACTGGTGGAATGCTCTAGGAATTTTGTCCCAATTATTATGATTCCTTCCATTTTACCAGCCTTGTCACCTGTGTAAAGCAATTAAGAAAGGCAGCAAAGTGGTTTGTGGTACTACAAATATGTTGATAACATTAAAGCTTCTTTTTTATTGGACTGAGGAGCTATGCTTGATTTGGTTTCTCAGTGGGAAGGTCATGGATGAGAACAACTTGACTGAGGCTCGATCTATACCAGATGGATGTACCAGGTATGAGTAAGCATCTCAGGGGCATGAAAAATTGACATCTGCTCCTATTATTAAGAGGATAAGCCATGCCTATTGAGGAAACTTCAAAGGATGCATTGGAATCACTGAGGGTGCACCTGGATACATACGCTAACAATTAGTAACTGGGCAATATCTAATTTTTTTACACAATTATTTATTCATTGTTTTTAGTGGTCTCAACTCTGGTTACATAAAAGTTGCTTCTACCTTCCCTTACTATCTGCAAGAGCCTCCTCTAAACCTTAATTTGAAGTCAAGGTGCTTTACATCTGAC
Source organism: Psilopsiagon aymara (assembly GCA_024733675.1). NCBI lineage: Eukaryota > Metazoa > Chordata > Aves > Psittaciformes > Psittacidae > Psilopsiagon > Psilopsiagon aymara. Next base: position 11,650 of record JANRGW010081762.1, on the reverse strand, counting down.
AGATTACTCACAATTCAGTTTTACTTTTTCCTAATGGCATAGTATCATTTACTACCACTATGAATTGTAAAGGATGATGTAAAGATGCAGGAAGATGGTATTTAACAAGCTCAAGTTAATTTTCTTTAAACAACATACTCAGAATTTTCTTGGGTTTATCTATAAATTCTGAACAGATATTTCTAGTACATTTGCACTGGCCTAAGCTTATTTCCATTACAACCACTGGATACATTATGATCAACTGTAGGGAAAAGAACCAGGTCAGCAATGAAAGCTCAAGAAAAATCCTGTATTAAACTATCTATCATATAAATGGAAGAACTGAAAAGTATCAGTCAGAAGCCTGAAAGATCTCCAGCTAAAGAAAACAAAATTACACTACATTAACGGGTAAAGCTTTTTAGTCTTTAAAACTACCTGTCAGTCATGCTTTATATCCCAAAAACAAAGACAGTTGGTATATTCTTTAGCAAACCTTCATTCCCTTCTACAATTTGGAAAATGGCTGAGGTTACACTTAGCTTTCAAGGTTGGTCCACATTGCTGCTCTTTTTTCCTACTTCAGAAAAGGAAGGTTTTGAACACAGGAAGGAGGCTTGAAATAATTATTATTTGCTGCTCACCATTTATTGACACTATGATTAAAGCTTTGGTGCTGTCCAGTGCTCAAATACGTATGTGTGCAGTTCTACGATTAAACTAAGTCTTTCATAAGATGAACTAATGTGCTGCATGTGCAACGTCAAATTTCCTTCACTGCTTGGTCAATAAAGATTCATTGAACATAAAATGCACAAAATTTACCAAAAGACTACTGTCTTTCACACTATTTATTCAATTCTTTAACTCAAAGAAAAAAAAAAAAAAAACACACAATAAACTGCTAGCTGCAAAAATCTACAACAGCTTTCCTTATTTATTCTGACAAACATGCCCCACAGCTGCTACTAAGTACTATATGAAGAGTGGCATTTACCTTGTTAATGGAATTATTTTTAACTCTTTGTGTCACTTTGTCTAATCCCACATATTTCTTCCACCTACCGCAGATCCAGACTTACCAACGCTTGGTTAATTCATGATCTCTCCATTCATAGCTGAACGTAAAGAAATCTCAAAACAAGAAAGCCTCAAGCTCTCCTAGTTCCAGTTCCCTTCCCAGAATTGCTAGATTCAAATCAAACGTCAAAATTTATACACTCTTTGTGAGTAAGAAAAAAAATGGTGTTAGGTAATGATGCAATTCATTATTGCGCAGCTGCAGTTACACAGTAATACAATTTCATTGTTTTCAAAGACAGCATCTTGAATTACTTTCTATATAGAAACACAAAATCTGGGAAAAAAAAAAGAAAAAAACACAGACAGGCAGTCACTGCATTAGGACACATTATTATTATTTACTAATACTATTATCAGTCCCTCCTCAGCATTCAACTATTTGCTGCCTTATGTATCTGCTCCCACATCTACTAAACTCCAACAAAACCCAAAGTCACCGACCAAACAATGTTAAGAAATGAATTTATATTGTCTAGGTCCAGAAATGCCCTGATCCTTGACTGGAATGCTCCAGTAATACAAAGAAATCATTAACAGTTAAAAAGCATTATCCATTCACTACAAATGATGTATAGCCCTAGATCTGCAGCCTAAATCATGAGATGAGAAACCATGATCAGGCATGCAAACTTTTATCACTTGTGATCTTTTTGTTCCCTTTTTTTTTTTTTAAAAAAAAATTTAGTGCACGGATAACTCCCCTACAAAGTAATGCATAAAAAAGAAAAACAGAACTATGCCTATAAATTCTGCTATGAATGGCAAGCAAGGTTGAACTGTACTTGTACTAGATTAAAAAAGTACATTATTCTCACCTAATTTTCACGCAATAATAAGAAATCTTATTCTTTCCCTCACATTATCTTATTACAGTGTCTATGGCGGCTGGACTGCAACACACACAGGCAACAAAAACCACAGTCTTCACTATCTTAGCTAGGTTTGCAGTTTGAGTTGTGACCGCTTAAGAAATTATAGTGGCAGCAGCTTATCAAACTTCTGACTTAAAAGACAACATCCTATACAGGTGCCAAACATACTGCCAGGAGAGGTCACTTCACTTTCTCTACTGTATGGGAATAAAACACATGCAGTTCATCTCTCATCACATGACCAAACTTTACTATATATGTGCAATTCAGTAAAACCAGCACTTCTGAAAATGCAAAGAACACATGCATACGAAGATTCAAAGCTTTGTCTGAAGAACTGCAATTACTATTTAGTTCAGAATGCATGTAAGTAAATCACAGTATTGACTCAAAAGAGCAGGCTGACATCACTATAACGTTTTTTCTTGTTGAAAACTCCCCAGAAAGTAAATTTGTGATGTCTGGAGTGCAGGAATTGCTCACAAATTCGAAGTAGCCCCTCTTTTACAATCCATTGGTGTGGTTAAAATCTTCCCAGAAAGACAGAAATGAGGAGCAAATTGACACCACTAGGACACATTCAGTCCATAAACTGCCTTCAGACTCCCAAGTTACTTTTAATAAAGAAATTAATGAAAATAAACTGAGAAGAAGCCAGCCATATATCAGCAGCAGTACTTGGACAGGCTGCATACTTGAGTACCCCGGTCTAGAACAAACTTAATGTTTATTTACCTGCATTGGTATACATGGACCACAAATTATCTAGAACTTTGTGGTGAATTTCCTTGGAGGTCTGACCTGTAACTGGACTTCTCAATGAAGACAAAAGGATTTTCAAACCTCATTTTTACTAGCCTACAAAAAAGAAAAATTAACCTTTTTAAATCAAGTAAAACTCCAAGAGTAAAAATATTTACAAGCAACATTTTTTACACCCATTGTGTCTATTCTCTCTTTACAGCTTCAGCTCCAATTTACTGTATAGTAAAATCTACAGCCCCCTCTATTCCTAGACAATTTCTGTTTCCAGCATTGTGTGCCTGCTGGAGGTTGCCTGGCTTAAGCTTTCTACCTTCTGAGACTCTGCCTCTTCTTTTGCCTCTCCTGTGAATTCTGGAGCCATGCCTTCCTCAGGAATCTCAGAAGTTTACCAGGAGAGTCACGCCCTTTGCAAGCTTGAGTCAAATCAATCCTGTTTTAAAGGAACGTAATGTAACACACAGACTGAGGGGAAAAAAACCATGCAGGGCCCATAAAGGCATAATAAACCTTGTGGAAGACTCATGTATTTTCCTGTATTACATTTTTACATAACTTTGATGTCATACCTTTTTGAAGGTTTACAGACACTTTGGCGAAAACATGGTTCACAAAAGCCAATGGAAATTTGGTTAAAACTTTGGGTTGGAATTGTTCCACAAATATCAAATTATCTGATACTCTTTTCAGAAGATGGATATGACTGTGTGATTCTTTACAATCAAAGATAAAAGGAACAGTACCCTACATTCCAGTTTCAAGTGTCCACTTACCTTTCAACACCCCCAGTTCTCAAATTTTGTGTCCTGTGATCTCTTGGACATTAAAAGACTAAAAAAGGGATATAACTGGAGCTGGAATACCAAATTCACAGCACTCTTTGTTGACGAAGGCTCCGTGGACCCAGTGTCAATACATGGACCTGCACCAGCTGAAATCAACAGAAGGCTTTTCATGGACTTCAAAGGTTTTTGAAATATAAGGCCTTCTAAGGCTCAGCTGTAGGAAAGGTCAAAAAATTAAGACCCTTGCTGTAAACTCCTAAGCAAGTACCTTCTTGGTGCAACACTTACAATTTCTAGGTGGTGACTACTAAATATTAATATGAATGCATCTTTTTTCTGTATCATAAGCCTGCTATTCAGTCATCAATCACCTTTTCAACCTTTGAAAATATGGATGCCAAATAACAGCACTTCCTTTTTTGGCTTGCAAAATTTGGATACGTACTCAAACGCAGATAAAGCAAAAATTCACACAGAACAGACAATGGAAATGCAGGCCATCTTATGAATAATAATCCCCATTTGTAGACACACACAAATTCAGCACTCAGCCTCAAGAAGTTTTCCCTTTCCAAAATGACAAACGTTCAGCATGCGGATCAGTCTGGTTTTCAAGCTGTCTCAGAAATGTACCAAGTTTTTTTTTCTTATAGGACAATTACTAACCCAAACAGTTAAATTCAGTTCAGAGGAGTAGTTAATCACAGAGACAACCCATATGCAGACAATGAATAATGTTATAATAGTAATTGTAATATGAACACTATCTAGTACATAACCTTTCACTCTGTAGTGAGAGGATATATATGTTCGAACGAAGAAAGGATTCACACTTTAGAACTCCCAGTGTTTTTCTTTAAAAATTTTTCTATGCTCTTCAAAAGCAACATCCCCTCCCCTCCCTAACACACACCTGTGATATTAAAACTACGCTTTGCCAATATTTTTCATACATAAATGTCTGCCTCCAAACATATTAGTAACATTTTCATTGGGTTTATCATATCTGGTGTCAGCCAAATTTACCAACTTCACAGGAATTTTATGAACAAGGTAGCATGAGAAATTTTCTACATTGTAAGCATCCACAAGTAAAATGCAAGAAAAGTATCTTGGCAACTCTTACTGTTCAACACAATTGCTCACCATTCACTTACATTTTCATACACTACATTTGATTTGTTTTAAAACATGCAGCTGAGGCACAGCCAACATTCTAATTTGGGAAAGCAATGATCAAGGTTAAGTTCCCAAATCTGAGTAACTGAAACTGCTAGAAAGCAAAGACCAGGCTCTGTAACCCCTTCACTCTTATTAACTGCAAGCCTTCACTTGTGCAGGAGAGACTTGAGTTTGATTATAAGAAAGAAAACATAACTCCCACTGAAATCAGGGAGGCTCATACCACACCAGAATACATCTGCAAAGACTGTGGCTCAATTCCACTATATGGTGCGTTATAAAAGTGTTTGCACTAGATGCAACTATCATAATTCAAAACAAACCTTTTATCTTCAAAGTTTTTACATACCAGATCTTTGCACCTCTTGATCCTGACAACAGATCTCAATAAAAGCACACCAAATGCCAGAATAATTCAGATCATACAACATATGAACAATAAAGACAGAAGAATGATTGGGAATTTTAACAAATTTTGAGACAATCAAAGTAATGACAAATGTTTAAATTTGTCTGTGGAAAGACATTAACAGCAGTGTGATTTTCAAGACATATGAAAGTCAGAATTATTTAACGCAAGGACTACATTTGGAAAAGAGGCAAGTACTGAAACGGCAACACAAGCAGATGGCACACACTTCTCAAGTAGTAACATGCAGAAAAGATTGTGAACATGTCCCAAAAGATCTAAGCAAACTCAGTTCCTGGGCAGCTTATCCATTGGAACTGAAACATTCCGGGAATAACACACCACATATCTACTATGTCTCACTACAGAAGTATTACATACCTTTCCCAAAGATTTCATGAAAGGCAATATACTGTTTCAGAATTACTCAAGACATTTACAACAAATGGTTTCTTCATGATCTCCACCTCCTCTAATGGGGAGCACGGAGAGGCACACGCGCCCTAGACTTACAGTATGGCCTACCACTTTCCCAGCTGGAATCAATTGCAGATTTTTGCAGGTGCAGTCACTTTAGAGTGATAAGCAATTAGAAGGCAGATGTACTGGCATTCAGACAACTAGCTGCTCAACTTGTAAGTAAAGTCTGGTATTGTGTACCTAGAGGTAACCACTTGGACACTATTTACTTGCAGACCTAAAATCTGAGAATTTTTTAATATTTATTTAAAAGCACTGCCCATTTTTCCTCAAAAACTTCAGTTGCCCTGACAGGCAACAGTCCACCTAAAAGAATGAAAGCAACCTTCTACCACCATGAAGTTATCAATCAGCTGACAAAACAAGCTTTTAAAGCCTCATTGTTCCCTCTTTCAGCTACTAAACATGTAACATATAGAACTATTAGCTGAGAACAGTATTTTCGCTTCTTTTCAAAAAAGAAAAAAAAAATTAAGTTAGCCTTACTTCATCAAGCTCAGTACTAATTCCTAAGCACTATTTTTTACATTACAATGAGATTTATACTAAACCACACTTACAAGGGAAACTCTCAGCAATTTCCCTTCCTGTAACATGAAACTGGCTTACCACTTGAGCTATGTCTACAATGTATCAAAAGTTTTGACTGTAACTCATGCAACTACTCAAATAAGGTAGCTTAGGTATGAAAATACAGAACCCCGAGGTGATTAAGATCATCCATACAATTGCTGTTGTGTTTTTAAACAGTACACATCTTAAAGAATTTAAACAATCTCTCATGAGCCTACTCAAGCATGAACCACAGCTCTGGGTCGCACTGTATGTCCCAATGCACCTGGACTTCCCTCTTAAGAATAAAGAAACAGATTTTCTAAAATTCAATTCAGTACTGAAACAAAACAAACAAACAAACAAAAAGTTAAAACTACAGTGAGATGTACCAATACCTAAAAATGTGGAGGAAAAAGAAAAAATAAATCTGAGTTACTTTAGCATCAGCATTTTGTTTTTAAGGCACCAACAATCATAAATGGTCATATATAAAGTAATGTAGAAAAACATAAATAGTGAAAATGAATTTAGAAGGAAGTGCCAATATTTAGCAGGTATTATATATTTCAAATGTAACTACTCCTATTCTCTGTTCTAGTCACTCCTCCACGTCTGGAGCATTCAGTCCAATGCTGGGCTTCCCACTACACAGAGAGAAATGGACTTGTTGGAGCATGTCCCCAAAGGGGTTGCAGCATCTCGCATGAGAAGAGGCTGAGAGAACTGGAATTGTTTATCATGGAATAGAAAAGGCTCAAGCAGTTCTCATCAATGTTTGGGAGGGACAACCTGGATGGGAGGGAGTAAAGAAGATGGAGCCAGACTCTTCTCAGCGGTGACCAGAAACAGGACAAGAGGCAATGGACAATAACTAAATTTTCCACCAGGAAATAAGAAAACACTTTTTTCTTTTCCTCTCTGTGAGGGTGGTCTAACAGTGGAACAGGTTGCCAAGAGGTGCTGTCCATTACTGTGACACTCTGTGAGCATGTGGCTGTGGCCTCTCTCTCTTCCTGTGATTTCATACCACAAAACACAGACTGGCAATTTGGCTGGCAACTACTCCCAAATTCTTTCTGCACCATTTTTCCATACATTCTTCATTCCTGCACTATGCTCTACCACCTTCTCAGTTTCTGACCCAGTAAATAAGATTGACATCTCCTTTACCCTAGTCAAGTTTCACACACTAAGCAGGAAGACATTTGAGAGGTCCCTATTTATATCCTTACCATTTTCAGCAATGCAAAAACTTGTGCAGTAACTGTGACATCATCATGAGGGGTTTTCATAGGTTACTATAAAACTAGGTTCACAAATAACCTTTGGATACATCAGATTAGAACTCCTAACTTTCTCCTGTAAATCAGCTAAAACACTGAGTACTGCCTTAGTAGGAAAGTGTTGAGGGGAACGATGCATTCAATGACATCATTCTTCTTTACAATCTCAGTTCCTAAAACAGCATGCCTTTTTCCACACAGGATTCAGTCTTGATGTTTCTTGAGCCAGTCACCTTAGCCCTTCCTTTCATTACAAACTAGAGGAGGAATCCTCTTCTCATCTTATAAGGGCACCTTATTAACACACAGTCATGCTCTTTAAGACAACAGCCAAATGAATACAACACCAATTGTCAGGTCCAAATCTACATCCTCTCCATTGTAGGCAGGCCACTTGGCTTGGCGCTTGGTTGCTGGAAGAACACTCTCACCACCATCATCTGTTTCAGTGATCTACAAAGAATTTTGCCAAAAACAATGCACAGCAGGAAGAACTCTACTCTGCTCTCTATGCAGAGCATGGACAGGTTCCAGAGGATGCTCAGATTACTCACTTATGCGTGTTACGCAAGTCTTTGCAAAACCCTAGTCTCGACACCCAAAACAGCTAATAGTGAGCACCCTAAACATTAGGCTAGATTTCATGTTCTCTTTACTCTACTTTTCCAGGTCACAGCTCTATAAACGCCTCAATCAGTGCTGTCCAGTGGCACTGGACAAATTACACAGTTAGGATAAAAATGCTTTCTCTCATTGGCCAAAGTCCAAAGCAAGATAAAGCACAATGCTGCTACTGCAGGAAGACAGAAGAGATGTGTAGGAGTCCCTTTACTCAGAGATTAAACATAATTCTCTCCTGCGAATTACTGTAATTAATATGTTGTTAACATAAAATAAGAAAACACTGTCACCCATTGGTTATATTTTTTTGTTTTTTTTTCATAAAAGGACTTTGTGCCAGCATGTTTTGTGTGAAACTTCCCAGCCTGTAGACAGCTCATAGAGAGAAATAAACTGCATATATTTCATCCAGCTATAAGCCCTATGTGGTATAATAACTCTCATATTGATCCCAAATGTTGTTTGGTGTAACCAGTACTTAGATTCTTCAACAATCCCAAAACTGGAAAACTTCCTTGGTCATGAGAATTTCATAGCAAAAAGCAAGCTTCTTCAATGGGCATTCTGAAGATCACTGACTTTAGATTCAGGTAATTAATTCTCAGCCACACCAACAGCCTACATAGGAAGGAAGGGGGAAGCGACCTATGCGCTGGTTAGAACAATTTCCTACAGAGAATGAACCTTTAAAATAGGCTTGACACTGCAACCCAAATACAAGGTTGTGTATTGGGTTGGGGTTTTTTGGGAGAGTGGGGGTTGGTTTTTTGTTTGTGGTGGTGGTTTTTTCTTTTTTAAAAAAAGAAAGAACATTTCTCTTGGCCCTTTCAGAAATAAGGACATTAAAGAAAAAAATGTATGAAAACTCCCTGTGTGGGAAAAGAAATTAAAATATCTTGTGAGCATTTTGGAAATTCGAAAAATATCAACTGGGTTTCAAACAATGGAGCCAGCAGGTACAGAATTAATCCTGATTTCTAGTTCATACTACCGCATGCCCTCTAAAAGGTTACTAGTGGTGCAATTTTAGTACCATAAACTACACAAAATGAGGTCTCCCTGAAGGGTCAGGAAGGCTACCTCCCATGAAGCCCCCAGCTGCTGTCTCCATGACCCCCACACTGCGGGTGTATCTCAAGCAGGTCTAGGAAACGATTGCATCAGTCTTCTTTCAACTCTTATCCTAACCGGGAGACACTAGAGTTCTTTCGTGCTCTAGTTGGGATGAGCTAGTAGTGTTTAGTTTGCTTCAAAGGTTGAATCAGATTACAAGATAAGTAGGCATCTCCGAAATGAAGAGAACTCCAGAAACTGCTAACAGTTGAGATGAAAATAGGGAGGGGAAGGGGGGAAATTCAGAAACAGGGAGAAGAGAGGGTGGATGAAAGGAACATCGTATACTTTAGTCCTCATGGGATAACACTGCCCAGACCTACATGTCCTACAGTCAAGTGTATTATCAGTCTCTGGTGAGAACACTGGATGTTGACAGTAGTCTAAAACTCTCCTCCTCTCCCTCATTAAAAGACAATGGGAATCTTAACTTTTATAAAGGAGAACGCTTTATCTTCCAAACAGTACAGTCCTTCCATGTCTAGCAGGAGCTTAATCCCTGGTAATTTAGATAAATCACCGTGTGCTTCAGCAGGTTGAGGTTAAAACTCTGAGATTTTCAACTGATTACTAGAAAACAGCCCGTTATCAAGTCCTTACTGAGTAATTTGCAGCTTATTTCACCCTGGCTAATTAAAATGTAATCACTATTGTTTGGCAATGTGCATTCTGTCAGCAGTTTTACATCGGAAAAGAAATCTTGCCAAGAAAACACAAAAAGAGCCTTTCACCAGGAATTGGCTTGATCTAAATTGCCTCTTTAGCCACTGAAACTGTAAAACAAGTAAGTTACAACCTCTTGACAACGCAATAAAAAATACTAATCCATTTCCAAGATAATGAACTATTTTAATGGGTACCCTCCTTCAAGCCCTCCAGTGAAGAGGAGAACACGTTGACAGCGAAAGCTCCGCAGGTCCCGGCCCCAGCGGGCAGAGCAGCCCCTTCCTCACCAGCCTCAGGGTGCACCCCGAGTCTTTTTAGCCCAAACCCGGTTAGAGGAACAGAACCCCTCCTGCTGCCGTCGAAACGAACCTGTTAAACTTTCTTTCACACCGACTTCTTGTTTTTAAACTAGGTTATTCGTAAGTATCTCTCGAACCTGCCCTTCGTGCCAACCCTCCGGCCCTGAACACTGCTTTATCCGAGACGTTTGCTCGAGTGGTTCCCGTTTCCAGACAGCAGGAAAGCGCAGGCAGCGCGTTCTTCAGTTGTTCCCCAGCACGCTGATGAAAGGTGGGGACATCCCGTTCCCACCGGGCTGGCCAGTCCTTCCTAAGAAGGGACTTAGCAGGGAGGGAGGGAGAGAGAGAGGGATGACTGTATAGGAGGGGTTACACCGTTTAGATGGAGTCGGCTGCTTTTAATACTTGCGCGATGTAGAACAGGTGGGGAAGGGAGATGTGAAAGGTGCGCTTAGAACTGTAAGTCGGGAAAAGACGGTCAGATACCCGCTGCTGTTACACCGCCTCCTGCACCGCCTCCAGCGCAGTCGCTTTAGGGGCTCGATCCCCCTAATTTCATTTTATACACAGGTCTCCCGCCACTTCATTGCCGCTTTCCCGCTCCCGATAGCCAGAGATGTGTCCCTCCAATTCAGAAAATAAAGCGTTACTCCCACCCTCACCTCCCAGGAAGTCGTAGCCAAGTATCACTTTATCTCCGCTCTTGACAAATACAGTCAAATTTCCCGTTCATGGCTAGTGAAACGAACTGCCCGCAGGCGGCTGAGCACGAAGACCTGTCCGGCCCGTCGGCACGCGGAGCCCCGCGGGATCGCCCAGCACCGCCCGGGAGCAAACCGCACCCACGGACCGGGAGCGCCGCTCCAGGCATCCCCGGAGGCAGCGGCCGGGGCCCGTCCCGCCGTGCCAGAAGCAGCGACCGGGAGTGCCAAGCACCAGTAAGGAGCCAGGGATCAGCGATGCCCAGGACTCAGCCCGCCCGCCTAGTGGGCGACTGACAGGCGAGTGGCGAGGTGCGGCTTGCGGGGAGCCCCTCCATCCGCCGCCCAGCCATACACAGAGCCCGCCCGGCATCAGCATGCACCGGCGGATCCGGGACTTGCCGTGGGGCCGTGCCCACCTGCCTGCCGCCGCCTCCAGGTGCCGGCCCCCAACTTAGCCAAGCAGCGCCCTGGCCCCAACCGTTCTTTCTGTCGTGACCCCGCGCCGGTGCCGATACCGGGGCACCTTCAGCCACCCGCCCGGCAGTGCGGACGGCGGCGGTGCGCCCCAGCGTGGCGCCATGCCCCTACCTGGAAATGCTTGAAGAAGGCGGAGATGCGGGTAATTTGGAGGCTCAGGCACCTGGAGGTGCATCTGGCGGTGGAGAAAGCCTCGTCCTGCCTGCGAGCGACGGCGCCGGCTCCCTGCCCGTCGGGGCTGCCGCAGGCGGCCGTTACCCAGAGAAGCAGGGCGAGGGTCGCGCCGGGCTCTCTCCGCACCATTGCTCCGCGGGAGAGGCGGGCAGCGGGGAGGCCGGGCGCTGCAGGGGGTGGCAGGCACAGGGGTGGCAGCCCTG